>STGP01017566.1:0-21040 GCA_004918865.1 Caryocar brasiliense | reverse complement strand
TATTGAGTAAGGTGTTTAGGAATTGGGTGAGATTTCACTAATTTTTTTATCTAATTCGTATTTTATAGATTGCATATACAATGATTTGTACTCGTAATTAAAAGAATGAAACTTACAAAAATTGAGTTAGTACTGTAAACTTGATAACTAGTGTTTTATAAAGAAATTATCAAAAACATTCTATCTCTTGATGTATATATACAATGTACTATAGAGCTAAAAAAATAAAAATACTATATAGAAGAACTAATTTAAAAAAATTATATAAATTATGAATGATATTAGAACATATCTCTATGATTTAACTTTCACTATAATTATAGGTAAAGCCAATGTAGAATTATAGACAAAATGATAAGCTATTTCACAGCTTTAAAAGTACAAATTAGTGTAAGTTGGATATAGATTGCGGGTTGCTATTATAAAATAAGAACAATATTTCATATAAATTTCAAATTCTAAATAAAGAATACAAAATAAAAACATTCCATCAAACTTTAAATTTTAAGTTTAAAAAAAATTAAACAATAAATTTTCAAATTCTAAATAAGCCTTACAAAATAAATAGTAATATAAATTAGACAACAACTCTAATTATATTATATATTCTATAATATAACATATATATTGCGAGTCCGATCGGATTGTGGGTCACATTTTGAGTCGCAAACTTGCAACTCAATTGGCATGACTGCAAATTGCGAAAAATCGATCAGCACCTATATAATATTCTTTTTCACTCGCAGATTAGAGGTCGAGTTTTGTAGGCCAGGTTATATTTTACGGATTACAAAATTTTGCATTCACCCCTAATATTAATTAATTCTTTTTTATCATATTTGTATAGTTAATTGAATCCTTTACAAAATTTATGTTACCATTCAAATGAAATTAAACAAATAAATCTCAATTCCTATGATGCAACATTAATTAACTTAAAACTATATTAGAATTTGCAAATAATTAACAAACATGTGAGAAAGAATAATATATAATATTTATTTAAATAAATCAATTTAATTAAGAAAAAAATTCTTTAACAAGAATAATATAAAAAATTTATATAATGAGTAAAAATGTGTAAAAATATATACTATTTAATAATATTTTAAAATATCTCTAACATTTCTTAAATTTAAGCTGATAAAAAACATTTAATTTAAGTTTTTAATGATAAAATTTAGAGAAACATTAAAGATAATAATAATGTAGAGTGCGATAAAAATACTAACAGTACAATATAATTGAGTTTATAATTATTGATAATTAATATGTTGAAATAGTAAGTAACAATTAAAAAAATCAGTTCGTAAAATAAAAAAACAAGATTGCAATTGGAAAAGACAATAAGCATATTCATTCATGTAATAATATGATAGAATATAATAAGATCGCAATTAAAAGTAATGTTAGATTCATCATCAACAACAAAAGGCAAATCAAAGAACAACAAAAGTAGACATGTGATAGCATATGGATCTCAAAGAGATCAAAAGAAAATAAATTAGAGAAGTGAACATATATAATGCTTAAATCTGAAGGCGATTAACAACAAGTTAAGGTCATTAGAGCGTGACTCAAAAGATACAACTAAAAATAAAGTTATTGAGTAACAATAAAAGAAAAATCATTTGTTATAAAAAAAATTGGTATTGCAGTGATGATATTTTGATAAATTTTTTATATATTAATGAGTTTTTTATTTGTGAGTTGATCAATAAAAAATAAAATATTAATTTTTAATAAAAATTAAATAAAATAAAAAAAATTATTATATTTTTTGTGTGATTAAAATAATATATTAACTTATTTATATATATTAATTAGACTAAAATATATTTTAATAAAAATAATATAAAAAGTTATATAATAAATATAGTATATCTAAAAGAATAAATACAGGTACCCAAGAGGAATATCTAAAGAGGATAAACAATAAAAGGAAAAAGCAGGAATCCCCGAATTAGGTTAGCATTGTTATAATCCAAGATACTCCGATTTATAAAATTTAAATCCAGTCGAATAACATTTAATTTGTTCTATTAAGAGCTTATGTAATATGTGCACTACAGTACATCTCACTTAATTATGTGCTGAGAATGGCAAAAAAATTTTTATGGAAAGATTTATTTTTAATCATAAAAATATAATTATATAATAAAAAAATTTTAAAAATACTAAAAATATTTTTAAAAATTAAAATAAAAACAAAAATCAGTTCATAATCAGTTTAACAAACTGTCATCTATAAAAAGCCACGTATAAATTTTAAGAATATAATTTGATTACATTATAATTGTTTTTGTTGGACTGATTTTAACTGTTTTTAATTTTTAATTTATTATTTAAGGATATGTTTATTATTTTTAAAAATTTAAATTTATGCCAATCTTTTAATTAACTAATTTTTTAACCAAACACATTATATATTAATAAAGAAAAAAAAAATGATTCTTGCCATATTTCTTGACAACTCAAAAAACGTCAGAATGGATAATTGGATAGCTGAAACACAATCAACTTTGCAACGTTGTGAAGTCCAGACCATACATATAGCTTTTGGTAGGGTGAGTGGGTTGTCTATTCTTTTAGATACCTTCCCATATATGCATCGACGGGTAGTACAAATTGCCAACTGGTACTAACCTTGAAGTACATTGCAGTACCATGTACCACATGTGAATGTAGTTGTAACACAAAATTGTGATGTTTTTCATTTCAACCAAAAAAGAAAAATTGTGGTGTTTTTCATTTCAACCTGCAATCCGGTTTGGTTATTCTTATTCAGCCATTGATAAATTTCAAATGGGAGATGGAAAAACTGAACAGACAAAACTTAATAATGTTGTGTGATGCTATGTCACTGTACGAATTTGGGTCCAATCAATGATAATGGGTCACTTTAATTCATCGTAAGCTTAAAATATTTAATATATTTAAATAAATAATCAATTTATATTTTTTATCCAAAATTAACAAAAAAATTTATAAAATATTAATTAGTAAAAAATATTGAACTTGCATAAAATCTCGCATTTTCATAATTGGAATGAGTCATTACATTTATAATTCTAAATTACACTTATTAATTGAAATACAGTTTAAATTAGACTTAGAACACCATATTTATATAAACCCAAAATTCGGATAATCAGTAGATCTAGAATAAAATTATAAAATTAATACATTATTGTCTTAATGCTTAAAGAAGGAATTTAAGTCATACTACTGAAAATAATTAATAAACTTCAATATAACCAAATCATTCAGCACACCTATCTAAAAAGTGAAAAGGAGATGGAATGTGTTATACAACTCACTAAATCGATAATACATAACATCGAAAATGAGATAAATATTTATAATTCACGTATCCACATACATATTATAATCAAATCAATAAACAAATATTAGATACTATCATGACCATGCTCAGTTGGGTATAAACTCTATGGGATGCGGAACAACATTCCCACGTGTACTACTCTGGCAACATATGATTGGTACCTAACACTCACTAACAAGTAATTTTACAATCCATAATACAACATATCCATAGCACAACATATCTATGTGTACTAGCCCAAGTAACATAGGTCTAGCACCTGATATTCACCAACCAGTGTTTCGTATATTTAGGTGCGCCCAGACTAACACCTGACCTTATTAGCTAGGTTTCTGCCATCCATTTATTTTTATGAATACAAATAAATCACAAAATTTACAATAATTTTGACATACAACTTATATTTATATCACAGAATCCTATTTATTTAATTATCATAATCATGTCCTCACAATCAATTTCTATATGCACTCTGTTTATCACAATCATACATTTTGGTCCATTATGCATATACTCACCATAATTACTATAATAAGATAACAGTATCATTCACAATTACATGTTTATCCCATTCCCAACCATTATTGAGTTAACATCACATTATAGCATAATAAGTTCATAGATCACATTTTAACGACAAATTATGTATTATCCACTCACCTATGAGAGATAATTGGCCCAAAAGCCGGCAATGCCAAACACAGCTTTTAACCCAAATGGTTCTATTCTTGCCAATAACACAAATAGAAATTACTTTGTTATCTAACTAATTTTCTAAATATGTACCAATTATAATTTAACTAACTACAATAATAAAGTGTAAGATTTTATTGAAAAATACCTAAGTTTTACTAAAACAGTCAATAAACAAAGAAAGCTTAAAACATGTTGTCATTGTCCTTAAGGATTATTTCACCCACTCATAGAAATAATAGCAAAAATTCCTTAGGATATAATATGTTCATCTGAAATTATTTTCAAAAAATTAAGAATATCAGAAATATAAATGCAGAACTCAGTAGAAATACGAACAGTAGAGGAAAGAACGAAAGAAAGAAAGATGAACAATTGGTGTGTACTAAAAGCACAAACAGGTTGTCTTTTTATTGCTAAAAAAGTAGATGTTGGAGGTTATAATCAAAAGGAGAAAAAGGTGGTGAAACAACTGACTAGGAGAAAGAATAAGCTGTTGTTAATGACTTTTATTAGACCTTTAAATTAGGCAATAGCTAAAAACTTGGCTTATGAATAAGTCTGACCAAGAGAAAAGGCAACAGTAAAAAAAATGACTGTTTCAAGGTAACAACTTTCCAGGAGCCAAAATAGGCTTATTTTCGGGTAAGCTAGTTAAAAAAAAAAATTGTAACGTTGAAAAACAAAAACATGGCTCTTGACAGTCTCACGTTAGATTCAGGCTTTTTTGGCCCAATCTTAATGCCAATGTTGCTTGCTTCTTTATGAACTCTTGACAAGCCCAATAATGAGTGATAGTTTATAAACCACTATAGGAGTTATTTTCAAAACAATATGGGATAACATATCTTTCGAAATATACACTTATAGACAACAATCCCCAACATATTTCAGAAGACTTGTAAAAAATTTTCTGTTGAGTTCAAACATGAGTGTAAATATTTTGAATTTGGTGTCTTTTAGACTATGAACCAAACCTAGATAAATAAGACTTACCATACAAAGTTGTCAGAAAAATGTTTAGTTTCTATGAAAAAAACTCTTCTTTAAGTAAGATAGAGTCCTATCAATCACAGTTACAACCCCGCAAGTTTTGCTGTAGACATTATTTTACACTAATATGCCATACGCTTACTTGGTATTTTATGAGTGCTCTAGAAATTATGCCACAACCTCATAAGAACAGCCTTATTTCATAATCGTATAGGTAATTTCATCAAATATATGCTACAATAATACACCACCTATAAAGGATATGAAAATAATTAAAAAATTTTAGCTTATCCTCTAATTTAATACAGTCTAGCATTACTCACACCATAGGAAGGGACAAACTAGTGCCAGCATAATTAGTAGGTGACTTATTATTACTCATATAAATATTTTTTCATGGGATCTCAAATCACAAAGTTGAGTCACTATCACTATTATTTTCTTAAATTATGTCATAACCCAATTAGGGCCTTGAATTCTTTAGAAAGAATTAGGATCATTTATGTTTACTTTGATGTTGTTTGAATTGTTTTGTGCCGTTGTTGACTAACATGCTTATATGGACTTGTGTGTTTTGATTGTTTGATCCGGTTTTGCCAATTATATATATATAATGTGTATGAGGCCTTTGTGGTATGAAAAGAGGCTTTTAAGGTCCATTATGAGTTTATATAAATAGTTGGTATGTGACTTGTTTCGAGCTTATTTGTTATGAAAGACCTTATATGTGTTTTGAGCCTACTTTGGACCTAAGTTAAGGGAAGATTTATTATCACATGATTAAGCCCATTAAGTTAATGAATTATGCTATGGTCAATTAAATTGAATATGCATGATAAAAATTTTAATATATGGTATGGTAAGTATATTTTAAATTTTATGAGACGTATAATGATTTAAATGGTTTATTTTGAACCTATGACTTCACTAAGCCTTTATATAAGAATAAACTACTTTGATCAGCCAATAAACACATCCCAAATATGTCAACAAGACAAGATCCACATTAAGCCTTCTAAGGAAGAAAGCCATATATTCAAAGTGTAGCATCCTAAACCAAATTCAAATGCTAAATTACTTATGTTTGGGCCTTAAGTTATGTCATATATTTTTTTTCCAAGCCTTATCATTAATCCAATTTAAAACATACATTGTAATGGACTTTACATTTAACACAATTCATTCGTAATAAGCCTATCAAAGCAAATTCAATATCATTAATAACTAAATGGGCATTCCAAACATGGCCGAATAGATAGCAAGCTTCAGATCTAAAGGTCACAAAATCAAGTATCAATTTATCGAAACAAATCTACTAAGTTTATATGCAAGTGTAGTGTAATGGTGCCATGTCCATGTGTTATTCGCATCATCTATGTTGCATAATGGAAGTCCTAATCCTATTACTCCTTTTGCTAACCTGAGTAGTTATTTAACTACCCTCAGTAAAACTAAGTGAGTGTACTGGAATAATCAAGTAGGGTTATAGCTGCTCAACCATCCTAAATAAATAACAAATAAATATGGCAAATATGACATACTTTCATGCATAGTAAATCAATCACCTCGTAACCAATTCATAATATGGCATACATGACAAAACATGGTAAAATCAAGTCATTTCATAACCAAATCATAACATAGCTAGTCATCCATTTATTAAACAATCATGTATCTCAAAGCATATTCAAACTTATTATTCTTTCATCCCAATATCTCATAACCAAAATATTTTCACAACTCAAATCATTCAAAAGCAAACTAAATCATATGCAGATGTCATACCAAAACACATATATATCAATTTAAAATCATATCACATCAATGTCATAACCTTCATACCCAAATCATAAATCGCATAGTTATGTTCAAGATCATAATCGAATATTTGCGTCATTCATTAATGCTTAATAGGTGTAATCCAAACGAAGATCATATTGATAAATGTAGATGAATGTAATTATGTGTGCAAGATACACAAACATATAGACAAGATGGCTACTCCTTTTAAGATGAGAATAAATTCTTTAAGGTCAATCAAAGGTTGCAAATCAAAGTTTCAAGATGACTAAAGGTCCAAATAGAACTCAAAGACTACCCAAGATGATCCGAAGAACCAAATCAAAATAATCTAAAGGATCCAAATTCAAGATGCTGCTACAGCGCATCCAAATGGAATGCAAGGGGTACCTAATCTGGACTTTAATGCAAGTATATATGTCATACAGAATGCTTATGATTATATTATCATACGTATGCTTCATAGCAAAATCAAGATGTACATGTTGGGTAGGTTTCCCCCCTACATAGAGGATGGCTTACAAATATTATTGGCCCAAATAATTGTGTTTGTAAACATTTAGAATTTTTGTTTATTCCCAATTTTGTATTAAAGAAAAAAATAGGGCAAAGAAAGGGCCCCATATTTTGTGTGGGGGGATACAAAAAGGCGGCCTTGGAAAATAGAATTGGCAAGGAGGCAACAAAAGAGACAACAGAAGAGGTGCGACATAACCACAACTAAAGAAAAAAGAAAGAAAAAAAAAGAAGAGAGAGAAAAGAAAAAGTAAAAAATCAGGATAGCTTTTTCAACTTTACGATCGTGTGGTGAAATGTCGTCGGATCGAGCTGAGATTTTACAAGTGTGTTAAGGACTTATATGTATCCAACTTTGTCCGGTTGAGATCGCTTTTGGAATTCTTTAATTCTGTATTTTGTATATATCAATTTAGGATCTATTTTTGGTGAGATTTTTCTAGCTTCTCTTCTTATTTGGTTTCCACTAGTGTTGCTGATGGTTATGAATATGTTTGTGTATTAAGAATATGTTATTTTTGATGTTTGTTGATGTATTGATCTCTAGTTTGTGACTGGAGAAGATATTGGTGTATTATTGGCTAGTTATTAGTAGAGCTTTGAAGCAGACTTTGGTCCCGTGGTTTTTTCCCTCAATTTTTTGGGTTTCCACGTAAAATTCGGTGTCCTTAGTTTTGTATGGTTGTTGTGTTTTATGGTTTATTTACTTAATTGTGTTAATAATTTTATTAGTGCTTAATGTAATTTGGGAAAGATTTCCTAGGTTAATCAACTGCTTCCGCTCGTATTTTGTTATACCATATTCGCAATTTTCCCAACAAGTGGTATCAGAGTTGTGGTTGTATAGTTTGGTTTTGTGAATATGAAGGTTCATACTAATATAATGATTAGTCTCAATGGTAGTAATTATCACATATGGAAAGGAAAGATGGAGGTTCTCCTTTATTGTAAATGTTAGAAATATTCGCATATTCCTTATTTATCTAAATTATCTATAATTATAGAGAATATTGTCTTATTATTTTAATGTAAATCAGGCAATAGTAATTATAGTCATAAATAGTCTTTCCTAATATAGTATAGCAGTTTTATCTATATAAAGACAGTTTATGTAAAATTAGTGATATATAACAACACAATAATAAAAATCTCTCTTTCCTCTTTTCTCTAAATCTAACATGGTATTAGAGCCTTACTGGGCACACTTTTAAAAATTCTAGCAAGGCTTGCCGGTGAGGCAAAAATTTGTTACTTCTATCTATCAATTTTCTTTTTTATTTTTTACAGGTTATTACTCGTTTATTTTTCAGTTCAGCTCTACCTCAGTTCAAGTTTTTTTCTCTTGTAATGTCACGTTTCGACATTACTGCCTGGGACATTTATGATGGTGCCACCTGTTCTGCTCTACTTCGATCCAGAGCTCTCTCTCTTGCTTTGCTTCCATCCAAAGCCCCTATGCCTCTATTTAAAGTTTTTTCTCTTGTAATGTCACGTCTTGACATTTCCGCCTGGGACATTTATGTGGTATCACCGGTTCTACTCTACTTTTATCCAGAGCCCTCTCTTGTAACGTCCTATCTCAACGTTACCGCCCGAGACATTTATATTGGTGTAATTGGCTCCGCTCCGCTTCCATTCAGAGTTTTTTTTGGTAACACCTTACATCAACGTTATTACTTAGGATATACATATTGATGTCACCAGTTTTGCTCTGCTTCTATTAAGAGCCCTCTCTTTGATAAGATGATTCTGCTGATCTCGATTTCAAAATCAAATTGGCATATACAATTCCACCTTGATTTTGCAGGGAGGTGATAGAAATATTTGTACATTTCTTATTTGTTTAGATTATCCATAATTATAGAGAATATTGTTTTGTTTATTCAAATACAAATTAGGCAATAGCAATTATGGTTATGAATAATCTTTCCTAATATACTATACTAGTTATATCTATATAAAGACAGTTTATGTATAATTAGTGATATATAACCACAATAATAAAATCTCTCTTTCTTCTTTTCTCTAAATTTTATCAGTAAGAACTACCATGCTCCTATTTTAAGTATATCAGCAAAGTCGGAAGATAAAAATGTTGATGATTAGAAACTGTTAAATAGACAGGTTTGTGGCTATATTAGACAGTGGGTTGATGATAATGTTCATAATCACATCTCGGATGAGAATGATGCACATACACTTTGGTATAAGCTAGATGAGTTGTATGCTAGGAAGACAGGGGGAAACAAGTTGTACTTGACTAAGAAACTTATGAGTTTGAAGTACAGAGATGGTTCACCTATTACTGATTATTTAAATAAAATATAAAGCTTTGTAAATCAACTATCCTCTATGAAGATTACTTTTGGAGATGAAGTGTAAGCATTATGGCTTCTCAGTACTCTTCTTGACAGTTAGGAAATTTTTAGAGTCTTAGTTATTAATTTAGCTCCTAAGAATGTTATATCTATGAGTTTGGTGAAGAGTAGCATATTGAATAAGGAGATGAGAAGAATGACAGCTGGTTCATCTTCTTTACATACATAAATCCTTATTATAGAATACAAGGGGAGATGTGTATTGAAGAGACCAATAATGAAACTAAATTATTGCTGAAGAATGCGAAGGATGTTCCAAGTATTAGACTACATTTGATTTCAGTAGGAAGACTTGATGAAGAGGGGTATGTTAGTACCTTCAACAATATTTTATGGAAGCGCAAAAATGGAGCTTTGATTATTGCTCGAGACAGGAAAGTGTCTAGTCTTTACCTGATACAGGCTAGATATTCTAGAGGTGTTGTTAATGTAGCTATAAATGATGTAGTTTTGGATTTATGGCATAGGCAACTTAATTACATGAGTCAGAAAAGGTTAGATTCTCTGGTCAGAAAAAAAGGGTATCATCTAGGTATGAAAAATTATTGTTTAAAGTCTTGTATTCATTGTCTTGTAGGAAAGCAGAGCAAAGTTGTATTCAAAACTGCTCCGCCACACAGAAAGTTTGAGATTCTTGAATTGGTGCATTTAGACTTGTGTGGTCTAATGAAGACTCAAAAGATTGGTGATGCCTTATATTTTGTGACTTTTATCGATGACCATTCTAGAAAGGTGTAGGTATACACCTTAAAGGCCAAAATTAGGTAGTGGATGTCTTTAAGCAATTTTATGCTAGTGTTGAAAAAGAAACAGGAAAGAAGTTGAAGTGCATCCAGATAGACAATGGAGGTAAATATTCAGGCACATTTCATGAGTATTGTAGAGCACTGGGTATTCGACATCAGAGGACTCCTCCTAAAACTCTGTAACTCAGTGGCTTAGTAGAGAGAATGAACAGAACTTTTTGTGGAGAGAGTGAGATGCGTGCTATCACATGCGAAGTTACCTAACTCATATGGGGTGAGGTTTTTAAATATAGCTGCTTATATTCTTAATCTATCTTCTTACATTCCTTTGCAGTATAAAGTGCCACATAAAGTTTAGGGTGGGAAAGATATTTCTCATAAGTACCAAAAGGTATTTGGTTGCTGAGCATTTCTTCATGTTCCGAAGGATGAGAGGTCAATACTTGATTCTAAGATCAAGCAGTGTATTTTTATTGGTGATGGGAAAGATGATCTCGGCTATAGGCTTTATGACCCCGTTGAAAAGAAATTGGTTAAAAGTTAAGATGTTATGTTCTTCGAAGATCAGACGATAGAAGATACTAACAAACCAGTTAAAAAGATAAAATCATAGGAAGATGATGATGACTTGGATTTGGTTCCTCCTATTATAGAATTTAGTCATGGCACTGGTGATGTCCAGAATAATATGGTGGATGTGGACTTACCTATGGTTAATAATGAGGTGGTTGAGTATGATGATCCGAAGGTTACAGAATCTTCAGAATTTATTGGCATAGTTGAGATTCCAGTGAGAAGGTCTAGTAATCTAAGACAACCTTCAAGTAGATATCCTTCAAATTAATATGTGATACTTAATAAAGATAAGCATGATATTTGCTGCAGGGTTGCGAGTATGATAAACTCTTCCATATAGTCGTGAGGGGGAGATTTGTTGGGTAAGTTTCCCTCTTATATGGAGGATGGCCCACAAATATTATTGGATGAAATAATTGTATTTGTAAAAATTTAGAATTTTTGTTTAGGCTTAATTTTGTATTAAAGAAAAAAAATAAGGCAAAGAAAGGGCATCACGTTTTGTGTGTGTAGGGATGTAAAAAGGTGGCCTTGGAAAATAGAATTAGCAAAGAGGCAACAAAAGAGGCAATAGAAGAGGCACAACATAACCGCAACTAAAGAAAAAAGAAAGTTAAAAAGAAGAGAGAGAAAAGAAAAAGGAGAAAATCAGGACAACATTTTCAAGTTGATAATCGTGTGGTGAAACGTCCTCAGATTGAGCTGAGATTTTACAGGCGTGTTGAGAACTTATATATATCCAACATTTGTCTAGTTCAGATCGTTTTTAGAGTTTTCCAATTCTATAATTCGTATAGACCAATTTAGGATATATTTTCATTAAGATTTTTCCAGCTTCTCTTGTTGTTTGGTTTCCACTAGTGTTGGTGATGCTCATGAATATGTTTGTGTGTCAAGAATATGTTATTCTTGATGTTGATGTATTGATCTTTAGTTTGTGACTGGAGAAGATATTAGTATATTTTTGGCTGGTTATTATGGAGCTTTGAAGTGGACTTTAGTCCCGTGGTTTTTCCCCTCAATTTTTGGGGTTTCCACGTAAAATCTGGTGTTCTTATTTTTGTGCGGTTGCTGTGTTTTATGGTTTATTTGCCCAAATGCATTGATAATTCTATTAGTGCTTAATTTGATTTGGGAAAGATTTTCTTGGTTAAT
The DNA here is from genome assembly GCA_004918865.1 of Caryocar brasiliense. Classification (NCBI taxonomy): domain Eukaryota; kingdom Viridiplantae; phylum Streptophyta; class Magnoliopsida; order Malpighiales; family Caryocaraceae; genus Caryocar; species Caryocar brasiliense. The sequence goes on along the minus strand of STGP01017566.1, from coordinate 8,837 downwards.
CAATTACTTCTGCTTGTATTTTATTGTACCATATTTGCAATTTCCCCAATAGTATATAGTACACATCAAATCAACCATTCATTAAACTTCAATCAAGATATACCAAGTATATATTAAATCCATATCAAATTAAAGTGTACTACGTACATATCAAATTTATATCGAGTTAAGATGTAAGCAATTCCATGCCTACTAGCCAAATTAAGGTTCAAATCAAACGTATCAAAATCGAGGAAAATTCCATATCAAATCATATATAACTAACTTCGTGCCTAGTATGCATAAACTCCTGTCAATACTTATCCAAGTAATATCAACTTCCAAATCAAGTCAATCATATACAAACATACTTTCATGTCCATCAAAGGCCACATCAACTATGTATTTAAAGATACCAAAGTTCATTCAAATAATCTTAAGTATGATCAAATAGTTTTACTTACAAATAATTAATCATAACAAGTTCATAATTTAAGTCTAAGTTCTATTAACTCAATCAATCATCTTACCAAACCTTAAATCAAGTTCATTAAATTATCTTAAATCCTTTGCTAAGTCTTGTATGACAAGAAAGTTAATTAGATTCATTAAATTCTCTTTTCTTTTCTTTTCTTTTCTTTTTTTTTTTCCATTCACTGCCCAAAAAAAACACAGGCAGGGCATGTTTTCTATCAAACTTTAATTCTATAACTTTTACACAAATGTGTTTTGTTCTAAATTTTACACGACTAGATTGTGTAAATTTTTTTATTTTAGCAACCTTAAAAATAAACAAACATAGGCAAGGTGTGTAATCAATTAAGATTACATGTCGGGTTATTCAATTTTTAATTATTTAATCTTCTTCCTAACTCAATTTTAATCCTTTCTAAGCAAGTTTGAATCAAATCCAAGGTTGTTTACTATTTATTAACTAATTATGAAACAAGTAATGTCTCGCATACTTACGTTTATGTGACTTACATTATAATCTTATGTCAAACCTTTATTAAGTTAAGTTACGCATCTGTTCTAAGTTAATACCATCATCTTAAATTACTTACTAATCATCATAGTCAAGTTCTAACATGTTTTACATCAATTTCTTAGCTAAGAATCTATGTTATGTTACTTTTTCATAAAAAAAAGGTTATGTTTCTCAAACTTACGTCTCTAATGAAACATAGTCTTATTAAAAGTCATCAAATTCAGAACTCAAAACATAATTCATCTTCCTCAAAACATGCTTCTCATCAATACAAATACAAGCATCAAATCGAGTATTCAAAGAACATCCCACAAAGAATGCATGAGCATAACCAACAACCAAATCAGTATTAATACTGACCTTGTTATTTAAAGAACTAAGCAAAAAAAATTTGAGCACCAAAAGCAATCCTCTTAGACACACCAAAGACTCCAAATTTGACCTCCTTAAGCTTGCTAATCGAATTAGGTTTGGCGATATCAATCAAAGTATATTTCTTATATAGGTTTTGGTAAGATTTTTAAGAAGTTTGCGAGGAGAGTTTAAGAGGGCACAAAAGTTCCTTTTAGAACGTGTGGTCTCTTTGTTTGGATATGTAAATGGCAAATTTTTAGGTGGTTGGAAGTTTATATAAGACTTAAGGAGACCATGATTCCAAAATAAACTAGTTTTTCTATTTTAGTTATATGTCTGTTAAAATAAGAACTACTTATTCTTTCCTACATTGAAATTTCATTATTCCAAATCTTATAAGGATTTCGGCCAAGTCAACTAATATGGACCTAATGGGCTTGATTTAAAGTCATTAATCTTCTTTAATTAAGGCCCACAATCGAGTTAAAATAAAATAAAGCCCTTATTAATCAATAAGCCCAACATGAATTTAAAATTAGACTAAGTCTCTTTTAACAAAACAAGCCCAATATAACTCTCTTACTAAATACCTAATTAATTCATTATGGACTTCTTAGGGCCTCTTTTATATTTATGAAGCCATGTAACATGTTTAAAATAGTAATAAAGAACAATAAAAATCAATTATTATAATAATGTATACTAATTACAAATCAAAATAGTTCACATAAATCATCTTAACTAAAAATCAAGTCAAACAATAGTGAATTATAATTCTTCTAAGAAATTCTAGGCCCTAAATGGGGGTCGTGACAAGTTCTTTCCCCTCTTAAGAAATTTCATTCCCGAAATTTTATCAAACAAGTTAAAACAAAAGTTTCCTATGGATTAACACTTCATGTGGAATTCGTAAAGGTGTTATTGTTGTATTCTTGTGTATTGGATCTTCCACTTTTGGATGGGTTCTAAGGAGTAGGCTCAGTTCTAGTGGTTTGGGAAAATCCTTCACTTTATGATCCTTACTACCACAAACCAAAGCATGGCCCTAAAAGTTTCCTACATTTGTTTGTGTGTGATAGTCTGCAATGCTTACAAGTGGGTAAAGATTTAACTCCATTCCTATCCTACTTTATACTACCTCCATATGATTGGGTAGGTCTAAACTTAGATTTGAATGAATAATTGCTCCATTTGGCAAAGAGTTCCTTAAAATTTCCTTTGCATTTCAACTTATACCTCCTTTTCACGTTTTCTAATTCCACTTGCTCAACAAATATAGCAATATCCATAACTTATGAAAATCAGTCATCCTATAGGGAGCTACATATTACCTTATAGACATTCTAAGTCCTTGCTCAAACCTGCGATATTTGTCCACCTCCGTAAATACCACAATCGAAGCCTATTGTAACAATTGTGTAAACTCAAGTTAAAATGTCAATTTCTTTTATTTATAATTATATTTATACAACAAGATATCTCAACGGTATGTTATTTAATTAAAAATTAGCTTTAAGATAAATAATCTTTATTCAAAATTCACATAATTAAGTTAAGTACACTTAAATTACAAATAAATCTAGCATATATCATATATATGTTTTCTATTAACCTAAAAAATTGACATTTTAACTAAGATATTAAGAGAAATGTAAACAATATAGATTTTGGATTCCCTTATATTAAGAAATCATATAGGTGTTCTTTTTAAAATAAAATGGTATATGATATATGTTGATATAAAATAATTTTAATATAAATTAGAGAAACAATTGACTGGAGAGACTTTTTTGTATAAAGATTGTAACATTAGGGATATAGTTGAAAATTTTTATGTTTCAGTTACTAAAGGGAGGGAACTAATTTGTAATTTTTTTCTAAATTTTATAAGAATGAAATCACTAGTTACTTTTTTTGTTTGGATTAGTAAAAAATTGAGACCCAAAATTGACTGTTGAAATTACAATCTCTTATAGTTTAAAGAAAAATCATGTTTTCAAGTGTTAACAGTTAAAACCATTTGCATTTCCATCTTATTTTATTTTTTTATTTTTGCTTTCTGATTTATTGTAAACTTTTTTTCTTACTAAAACTTAGGCTTTTGCTCTCATTAATAAGGAATCAAAAAGGATGTAATATATATATTTCTTTTATAAAGAGGCAGCTAAAGCTCAAAATTACGAGAGAGAAGGAGCTAAAACCCCTGTAAATCGGAATGGATCAAATGCCCAAGAGTCATGGTATCATCTGCAGTTCCATATATCCACCTTACTGACGAAGTCTTTTTCGAGTAATCCAATCTGCACATATATTAGAGGCTCGAGGAATATGACCAACCCAAATACGCCAATCACGATAAAAAAAAAAAATTGCTGGATATCCTTTATAAGAGATTAAAACTGACCTTATCAATTCCTACGACCCGTGATAATCTGGATAGCAATTTCGGAGTTAGATTCTAAGATCACACATCACAAACCTTTCCTCCATGCCAATAACAAACCATACCGGATCCCCAATATTTCTAACATCAAAGGGAAGCAAAAGCTAAGGAATACATGAAATACACCCATCCACAAACCCAGTTCATCACAAAGGATCCCTCTGGCTGCACTTTACTAGGTTTCTAGATTAACAGTCCCATTCACATTAATTTTAGTCCAACCCTATTCAAAAGACTCCACGTTTGATTACTTATAATATTTGGTGACTGATAAGGACGAGCTCAAGCTTCAAAGGCATCAGCTATTGAGATAGTTTTTTAGTAAGTTTAGTACTTACCTATCCAAATTCGTGTCTTCTTGGATCCCTTGAAATACCATACAATTGCATGCTTGCCATAGCCTCCATACAGCCACTCCAAACACCAATCTTCAGGGGAGATCATGCACAGTCATAATTGGGGATGTCGTATTATAGCAAAGCAATATGATAAGCAGCAATGAAAGAACTGACCTCTAATGGAACAGGGAGGATATCAATCTACATCTTCTTACTTGCTAAGCAATTTATTAAGGTATGAAAAGTTGTCTCAATCCCTATTGAGTATCATTGACAAGATGTATTGGAGCACAAATATCTATGGACCTATTGATTATTAGTAAATAATTTACCAAAAGTCGCTAGTTAGAGAAACTATTGGACCTCCTAGGGTCCCTTCTAATACCATATAGTGTCCCATAGGAAAGGAAATCGAGCAACTTGTGCAGTTAAAGGTCATTAGATTGGTTCTAAAGTGGATTTAATTGTAAACTTTCTGTTGTCTGAAAGGGCCCAAATCAACGCATCATTTGGTGCCAAAAGATGCGGCGGGGGTGCCAAAAAGATGCGGTGGGTGTACCAAAATGATTCACTGAATAACATACTCAAGAAACAAAAAGACTGAGTTATGACCTATTTCAACCCACATCTGACACAAAATCATTAACAGGAGTATTTAAATTCACAATACCATCTAGATTTAACATGTGATTCAATAAAAGAGGCACTCCTTTAACCTAATTATCAGTCCAAAACTGAACACAGTCCCCTTTTTTTACAGCCTATATAACCCCATCATGAAGATATTTCACCACATCCATGATACCACTCCAAAGTGCCGAATAATTCTTATACCAAGCATGTTGGAATGGGGCTTCATAATTCTGATAATACTTGGCTCTAAGCACCTTAACCCATAAAGCAGTAGGGTTTTAAATGACCAACCATGCAAGTTTACCATATAAGCTTTATTCAATAAAGCAAAATCCTCGAGCCTCAAACCCCTATCAGTCTTTAGCTTGCATACTTGTTCCCAATTGACCAAGCAGAGTTTCCTTCCTATAGAGCTCATGCCCCACAATAATTTTCTGATTAAAGAGTCTAATTCCTAATATAATGAATTAGTAAGTGTAGCAGTTTACATGACATATGATGGTAAAAAAAAAAAGGACTGACTAAATTAACGTCACTCGACCTACCATACTCAAATGATCTATTTGCCATCCATTCAACTAAGATCTAGCCTTATCAAGCATAAAACTATAGGTTTCCTTTCTTATCTAACCGTGAATTAGAAGAACTTTTAGATATCTCTCCAAATTCTATACCCGATCAAGACCAATCATCCTATAAAACTTTCCCATCAGAAAGGCAGAAGCATTCTTAGAGTAGTAAATATTATTTTTTGTTTACTTACTTTAGAACTCAATCCATCGCAAAATTGTTGCAAGCAACTCAACATTACACCCATCTGAGCCACTAATAGCTCACCAAATGGGACTAAGTTATTTGTAAAGAAAAGGTGAGAAATCCCAGGACCATATTTAAAGACATTAAAAGACCTCCATTCACCAGCAGATACGACATCTTTCATGATGTAAGCTAATCTTTCCATACATAAAACAAAGATATAAGGGGAAAGAGGGTCCTTTTGTCTGATTCCCCTAGAGAGTTTAAATTCATCAAAAGGCTCACCATTTTAAAGCACTCTCATCCTCACTGAAGTGATACAATCCATAATAATATTAATAAAAGGATTGGGAAATCCAGCTAGCACAAGAGTGTCATAAATAAAAGATCACTTTAGTTGATCATAGGCTTTTTCCAAGTCTACTTTAATGGCCATAGCTGCTTGCCGCCCCTATTTACAATACATTGAGTATATCACTTCTTGAGGAATTATGATATTGTCGGTTAAGTGTCTGTCGGCAATGAAACTGCATTGTTCTTCCTCTATTAGAGTGCCCATCAGTGGTATTATCCTCTCAACAATAATTTTAGTGATCAACTTTAAATTGATGTTACAAAAGCCAATAGGGCAAAATTAGAAAATATATTCGGGAGCTTGCACTTTCGGTATAAGGGTAATTATTATATAGTTTATAGCTTCAACTCCATGCACTCCACAAAAAACATTCAAAGTAAAATCAGCCAAATTCTTCTTTATAGTTGACCACTTCCATTGAAAAAAAATGGCTAAAGTACCATCAGGACTTAGGGCTTTCAAGCTTTCCATCATCATTAATGCCTTATATATTTCATCTTCAGTAGGAATAGATCCAAGAACTTGTATGGTTAAAGAATCCACAGTATAAAATGAGTATCGAGTAGTTAAAGGAAGAGAGACACCTTCATCTGTGTATAAAATCTGATAAGAAGTAGCAGCCAATACTCAGAGACCAGCAGGATCATCAATCCAGTGACTGGTGGTCTTTTGATTTGATTACGGATACAGTCATATATGATTGTTTTTAGAATAATATAAAAAAATATTATTTATGTTCAGAATAATACATAATACTTATTTATATACAAATTAATTAAATTGAAAATAAAATCTGCATAAAACAAAAGAAATTATCTATATGGCATTATTAAGGCTAACATGGCATTAGAGCTAATGTGGTAAAAATAAAGCTAATGCCAACAAGAAGATGATAACATCAACAAGAAAATTGGAATTGCAGATCAAGGGGAGGAATGAAAATGCCTTCGAGTCTGAAGACTGGCAACGAGGATGTTTAGAGGTCGTGAAGTTGAATGGTAATGGTGATAAGAAAGAACAACTTAAGAAGAGTGGGAACATTAGAGCAGCACAATAAGGTATGGCATTTCGAACAAGGGACATTGAATGATAGTCGTTGATGCGCAATATCGCACAAAAGGAACGATGGGATGACATATCAGACATGGAGAATAGATGGTGCTTGAATTAGAGAGTACAATAAGGTTGACGATAATGAAACAAATCTTAGAAGCAAAATCTATAATATTTATTAGAGCACAATGAGGTCAACAATAGAAAGACAGATCGGAGAATAGAGATTTGCAGCGTCGATCGAAGCGCATTGAGATCAACACTGGAAATGGAAAGAAAATAGAGCCATTTAATACCAAAAGAAAAAAAATTGGTAGTGCTGGTGAGATTTTGATAAGTTTTTTAAAAAGTGAAAAAATAAAGAAAAAAAATATTACATTGGATGGGTAATAGAAGGTTGCCTTTTAAAAAAGTGAAAGAAATTTAAATTGATATATTCAGATAATATGTTAAAATAATATAAAAATAATAATTATATTTTTATGTATTTAAAATGATATACATGTTAATTATATCAAAAAGTACTTAAATAAAATAAAAAATTAACCCATAAATATTATAAAAAAAAATATATTGTTACTAATATTCTTACAATATCTCTAAAAAATTTGATAAAAAGTTGAACCAACTCCAACTTATCTGGCTTTGGATAAAAAAATTGATATGCTTAAAAAGAATAAGTTTAGTGCCAAGATCCTGATGTGGAAAAAGAAAAATAAAATTACCACCTGTTTGAGCAAAAAAAAATATATCTATTAGTGTGGTAAAAATAATAGAGTCAAAATATCATAAGAGTCAGCAGATAAATTATACCAATTCTGTTATTTTCAATCACCAACTTGAATCCAATCATCTTCCTGAACTCAGCATGGCAGTCATAATTCAAACAAAAATAAGTAGCAAAATCTGATTTGGATGATCCAATTGCTGCACTCATATTTTGGACCCTATTAAATGGATATAATATTCAAACAAAGGGCCACATCTTGTTCTACAGTCTATTTTTAACACATCACTTTTGGCATTTTTTAAAGGTATATTAGAACTTTTTCCAAAAAATAAAAATAAAAATCTTAGGGTCTAACCTTATTTTTAGTTGTTAAGATAATATGAAAAACAAGAATTGATATATTTTTGTATTTTTATAGAATTAAAATAGTGCATATGATACATGATGAAAATAAATTAATGTAAAAATATAATTAGATTAATTCATAAGATCTAATTTCTAATATTTTGAATTGATTATTATTAATATATTTTAATATTTCCTCTCAAACTTAAGTTAATAAGAAATTTGAATTTGAAATATTATAATTTATCCTAAATACTTATATACTGATTTAATACAACTTTTGATGTAATTGATGATGCAAAACAATATACATGATTGTTGTCAATGAAATTATATAATTTAACGTACTTCTTAATACGTATTAAACCTATTCACACATAATACATACAAATTTAAATTAAAAATAATCGGCTGAATTTAATTATGTAGAAAGACATGTGGATGAAACCACTTAAAGATATATAGAGATTAGTTTGACAAAAAATTAATAAGTGAAACAGATTGATGAAATCATTAGATAACAAAAATATTAGTTTGACAAATAAATAAATAACTCAATCCTGCAAAAGAAAAATAAATAAAGACACGAGTGAAAAATCCAAGAAACAAGAATTTGTGTGTTGCTTAAATCAAAATACGAGGAGTCAATGGCAAAAAGGTAGATCAAACAACATGATCTACAGAGCTTATTAAGAGTAAGATAAGGAAGAATCTTGATGGAGTCAATCATTTTTAACAGTGCAACGTAATAAACTACGTGTAACACAATTGTAAGATTTACTGTGAGTTTTGTAAGATTTTGACAGTGAAACACAAAGTTTTGACTTTTTTTTTTTGTGAGTGAGAAATAATGATAATTGTTT
>STGP01017478.1:0-11069 GCA_004918865.1 Caryocar brasiliense | reverse complement strand
CTTTATTTTGAGTTTAGGTGGATTAATCTAGCAACTATTTTGCAAACAACATTTGAATTGCATTTCTTTATTCCTTAAGCCAACAAATTGAAATTTTTTTTTCCTAATTTATTACAATAGAAAGAAGTTGAAATATTTTTTAAAACAATTAGAAGTGTTAAGAAGTACGTTGCATAATAATTCCACTGGAGTACTATTTTGTAAAAATATGGACTTGAAGTTAATTTAATTTCCAGATAAGTTATTTAGAATAATACAAGAAAGAAGAGTTATTTTATTCTTATATTTTTATTTTTTTGTGTAATTAGAATGATACATTATACATGCTTTTATATAAATATACATGATTAAAATATATTAATATGAAAATATAATTTAACTAAAAAATAATATCAGATTTTAAATCTCTCTCATCGAATACTTTTAAAATATATCTAACATTACCCCTTAAACTCAAATTAATTAGAAACTTAGGTTTGAAATCTCATTGTTTATTCTAAGTAGATGTATGGCGATGTAATACAGTTGTTGATATGATAGATGATGCAGATCAATGGACGTCTGATAGTTATTGGTAAAGTCATATACTTAAACATTCCATTTGATACATACTACATCCTGCTACCACGTGATAATGACAAATCTAAATCAGAAATATTAAGCTAGATTTAATCATGACAAAGAGATAGATGGGTGGAATAGATGGGTGGAACCACCCGATACATAAATAATAGTTTGACAAGAAAAATTATGAACCAAATTGGTGAACAAAATTATTAGAGAACAAATAAAATAATTTGACAAATAGGCAGATTGGTCAAGTTCATAAGAGAGTAAATAAATGGGGATAGACTTGGTAAATCTAAGGGAGGAGAATCTATATAAAGTATAATGAATAATGATGAAAAGGTAAATTTGAGAATATTATATGCAGTGATTATAAGATAATAGGATGAGGGCGACTATTAATGGAGTTGATGATTTCTAATGGTGTAATATCATGAAGGCGGTGCAACACAGTTGTAAGAGTGACTATAAGATTTTCGTAGTATTTTGGTGAAACACGAGATTTTAAACTTTTTTGTGAGTTGAAAGATAAAGAGTAACAATCACAATTTTTTTTTTTAATTTCATTGAAAAATTAAAGAGGACACAAAATTGAAAATTTTTGTCTAAGAATTAAGTTTTGATACCATTAGCTCTAACACTACATTAGAATAAGATGAGAAAAAAAAGAGAGTTGTTTTTATCTATATATATTTTTTATTTCTGTAAAATTAAAATGATACATTATTCATAATTATATATATAATAAAAGTGTACTAATGTAGAAATATAATTTAACTAAGAAGTAATATCAAATTTCTAATATATCTCTGATTGAATATTCTTAAGATATCTCTAGTAGAGTTAATAAATATATCAAATACTAAATTGATGTAAGGCATGTATATATTGCATTTCTATAAATTAAGTTTTATCTACAAAAACAATTTAACTTGTCATTTTGCCCACTATAATATATAAATATTACTCAACTTCCAACTTTTGACATCCATTGGTTGGTCGCTGTGTGCTATGATAGTTAGTAATAGCCAATACAATAATTTGTTGATAAACATATTTTAGGTTTTGTGATGAAATATTAAACAAAAAGGTATATGTCTAAACAAAAATGAAAAGAAGAAAAAGAACCTTAACAATTGATTATAATGTAATATTATAAGTATAATAAAAATGATAATTATATGTATATTAATCATATTTTTATTTATTTTTATTAAATGATAAATATATGTATATATTATTTTCATTGTTAAGAAGAATTACAAAAAAATTAACAAAATATTTTTCTTTATTTACTTTTTTGCTTTTTTATTTTTTTTCCTATTATTGTCATACCTAAATCCTATCATTTTATACCAAATCGTATCAAAATCCGTACTTTTTTTTTATTTCATTTCATATCATTCATTTCCATAATAACATGTGGCACATTCAATTTAATAATGAAATAACCATAAACACATTAATTTCATACTAAAATAATCATATGCAATAATATTAACTAGTTCAAAAATCATACTTAAATGTTAATTTACAAATCAAATAAATCTAATAAATAAATATCCAAATAAATTTAACATTCACAAATTAAAATAACTAAATAAAAATCCTAACAATTACATGTCATGCACTGTGGTGTCTTATCTCTCTTGAACCACCTAAGCATGATGGAAAACTCAAATAAATCTATTGGTGTCACACTTTGTGCCAAAAACATATCATACAAAATTACCGAATTTCTTATCTTTATTTACTAAACATTTCTTAATTACATTACAAGTACACAAGACATAATATGCAATATAAACGATCAAACCAAAACTTCCTAAATATTTTATTAATGAATCAAATAAATATTCAATAACAATAGCATAATGTGTAACCATCAAAATATCAATAAACATCATCAATAGTTATATCCAATATTCCAAAAAAAAATCCTAATCTATGTGCAATAAGATAGTATTGTGTACCCTGTGATCTGTCAGCATTACTTAGACGAACTCATAAGAAAGCAATCATACTCTAGAGATAACTCTTGATCTTGTGACCTTGAGCAGTTATTTAATTACCCTCAATAAAACTAAGTGAGTGCCCTGGGATGGTGAAGCAGGGTTATGACTACTCAACCACTCGAACAACCTAACACAATAATAACAATATAGTAAACATATTTATTATAGCACTTTTTAAATCAATCCAACGTATAATCAAACATAACATCACGGTATCCAATAAAAAATTTATGATTCAAGAGCCATACAGATGTATGAATAATGCACAAGAGGCTACACCTTATCAATAGCTTTGAGAGTAAACCCTCCGGAGTTGGCCAAAGCTTTAAATTATATAATGAGCTCATTATGGAGTTGACCAAAGTTTAAACAAAATGGAGTTAATCCGAAGATCCATAAACACAACGGAGTTTTTATTGCAGCGCGTTCACAAAACGCAAGGAGTATCTAGTTCGAACTTAATGTATGAATGCATATCAAACAATTCATGAACATGATATCATATGCATAATCCATACCACTTCATATCTTATCAATTCATAAACTCTATATTCATCATATATTCATAAGGATCACATCAAATCTCAAATCAATTTCCAAAGCAAGATCATACATTTATCAAGTTCTCAAAATATGATCCAAAAGTCCATAAAAAAGTCATAACAAATTAAAGAATAACAATCAAATTCATCAAGTTCCCTTTTTCTTTCTTTTTCTTTCTTTTCTCTTTTTCCACCTAAAAAGTATGGTCAGGGTGTGCTTTTATCCTAAAAGACACAACTAAGGCATGTAAAGCAAATTGGCATTCTATTCCAAAAGACACGGGTGCAGTTTTCATTCTTAAATTACATGAGCATGCCATGTTTTCTAAAGGTCAATTCTTTAACTTTTACATGGTCGTGTTTCTTATCAAATTTTACACAGCAAAACCGTGTTAATTCTTTTTTATTTCATAACCTTAAAAATAAACAAACGCGGTTGTGCATGTAATTTACCTATTTTACATGGTTTGGGCATTTAATCTACCTATTTTACACGGTCTGGGCCTGTTTTCTTAAAAATCTAGATTATCAAATTATAATTATCCTATGTTCTTTTTAAGCCAATTTTAACCCTTGTTAGCTAGGTTTGATTAATTAGCAAGTCGTTACCTATTCTTTTATTAATTAAATTCAATTTATGCATAATACTTACGTCTAGGTGATCTAAGCTTACTTCTTACATCCAACCTTTTTTAAGTTAGATTATGCTTGATAAAAATATCACAAAATCATCCTAAATTACTTACCAAGTCACACGCCAATCATAAATTTAATCATTATCTATAACAACATAAAATCATGCACAAAAGATTATAACTAAGCTTGCATATGCATAACCAAACACGAAACCGGTGTTAACACTGATCTTGCTTAAAGAAACTCTTAGCAAAATGAATATGAGCACCAAGATAGTCTTTTAACACACACTAAGGATCTTCAAATTGATCTTTTATCACTTCTTGTTAGCTTAGGGTAAAAAGGATTTCATTTAGGGTATTTTCTTAGGTAGGTTTTGGGGGAGTTTTGTGAGTTGTTTGCAAAGAGAGTTTTAAGAGAGCAAAACAACTTCTTTTGGACGTGTATGCTTTGTGTTGAACATGTAGTTAACTATATTTTAGCTATTTAGGGCTTAAATAATACTTAGGCAAACATGACTCCAAATTAATCTAATTTCCTAATTAATTTTTATTTCAAATAAAATAAGAAACACTTAATATTTTTCTTAAATTGAATTTCCACTATTTTAATCCTCTATGCGTATTTCGGCCAAAAGCTTGCTTTTGTGGCTTAATAGGCTAATTTTTAAAGTCATTAATCTTCTTATTAAAGTCCATAATATACTTGTAATAAAATAAAGCCATTTTTAACAATTAAGTCTAAACAAGTTTTAACTAATATCCAATTATATTCCATCATCTATTTAAAGCCTTTTAACTTTCATAACTCATGTCTTAGCATATCAAAGGAAATAAATTAAGTCACATATGAAAATAATACTTCATAGCAATTAATAAATCAAGTAATTCACATAAATCATTCCAAAACAAGAACAATTCTATTAAAATAATCTTTAAATACTTATCTAAAAATTATAGGCCCTGAGTTGAGTCATTGCAAGTTCTCCCCCTTTTAAGAAATTTTGTCCTCGAAATTTGGCCTATCAAGTCAAAATACTTGAGGGTATTATTGCCTCATATCCTCTTTATGTTCCCAAGTGGCTTCCTTACCTGTACGATTCTTCCATATCACTTTCATTAATGGAATTTGTCTCTTTCTCAATTGCTTCACTTCATAAGCCAAAATCTCATTTAGTTCCTCATTATAGGTCAAATCCAGATATATCTCAATAGACTCCATAGGCAAGATATGATTTGGATCCTATCGATATCTTTTTAACGTTGAAATATGAAACACATTATAAATTTTAGCCAAATTTGGAGGTAATGCCAATCTATAAGCAATTAGTCATACTCTTTTTAAAATTTTATGAGCACTTATAAATCTTGGACTTAACTTCCCTTTCTTCCCAAATCTTATAATCTTTTTCCACGGAAAAATCTTCAAAAATACCTTTAACCTCATACTCAATATCCCTTCTTTTCAAATCAACATAGCACTTTTGTCAATCTTTGGCCACTTTCAACTTATCCTGAATCACTTTAACATTTTTCCTCTGTTTGTCATACCAATTCGAGCCCTAACAACTTCCTTTCACCAACTTCATCCTAATAGATAGGAGCCCTACACTTCCTTCCATATAAAATTTCATAAGATGGCATACTAATACTAGATTGAAAACTATTATTATATGCAAACTCCATCAATAGCAAATAATCGTCCCAACAATCCTCAAAATCAATCATACAGACATGCATCATATCTTCCAAAATTTGAATCATCTTTTATGATTGCCCATTGGTTTGGGGGGTGAAACGGTGCTGAAGTATAATTAGTGCATAAGGTATTTTTTAGGCTAATCTAGAATTTTGACGTGAAACGAGGGTTTCAGTTTGAAATAATAGAAATGGGGACACCATGTAAGCACACAGTTTCATAGACATACAATTTGGCTAGTCTTTTTAAGGAAAAGTCCATTCTAGTAGAAATAAAGTGAGCGGATGTGGTTAGTCTTTCAACAATAACCCAAATGACATCATGACCCTTATTAGAACGAGGCAAACCCAACACAAAATCTATAGTAACTCTCTCCTACTTCCATTACGGAATAGTTAAGGGTTGTAACAAACCTATAGGATGTTGGTGTTCGGCTTTTACTTGTTGGCATATTAAACATTTTGTTACAAACTCGGTTATCTCCTTTTTCATACCATTCCACCAACAATGCTCCTTAAGATTTTTATACATTTTAGTGCTATCAGGGTGCATTGAGTAAGGTGAACTATGTGCTTCTTCCAAAATCCTTCTCCTCAATTTATCGTCTTTAGGAACACACTACCTATCACCAAATATCAAAGGACCATCTTCTTTAATACAGAAATCGGCCTTCTTAACCTTTTTTACTTCCTCAACAACTTATTCAACTTAGGATCCATTTTTTGGGCTTCTTTAACTTCATCCAGTAATACGGGTTTAATGTGTAATTAGGCCAACAAACCTCCTAATTCATCCACATCAAAATTGGCATTCAAAGCCCTTAACACTAAATACAATGATATTGGGCCTAAAGTTAAACCCACTATAGACTTCTTACTTAAAACATATGTTACCAGATTAACCTTACCCGAATGATAGTCAACTGTGCAATTATAATGTTTAATCAACTTTAACCATCTTTTTTGTCTCAAATTCAACTTATTTTGTGTCGTCAAATATCGTAAACTCTTATGATTCATAAAGATTTGCCACTTCTCTCCACGCAAATAATGTCTCCAAAAATTTTTAATGTAAATACAATCATGGCCAATTCCAAATTGTGGGTTGGCTAATTTCTTTCATGTGCTTTCAATTGTCTAGATACATAAGGTATCTACCAATTCCATGAACTACCACACCAACATATTTAGGCTTATCAAAAATCACCTTCTTTTCTTAACAATTAACTACCACCTTATGTTTAGACAAGCAATCCATTCCCAATATCACATCTAGTCTCCAAAAGGTAATTTAATCAAATCAGTAAGAAACACATACTCCTTAATTATGATAGGACACTCCCTAACTACTCGATTAACAATCACAGTTTGATCTACAGGACTATTAGCTGACACATCAAAGCTTAAGGATTCACACTTCAAAGAGATGGGCAATTCAAATCCAATGGAAATATAGGAATGGATCGAGCTTAAATTAATCAAAGCAATTATATTAGAACAAAGTAAAGAAAAGATACTCGTAACTACATTAAAAGTATCTTGCTCCTTCCTCTGACTCAAGGCATAGACTCGTGCTGGCGCTCAGGAACCAGTGGCTTGACTCTGTCCTCTAGTCCTACTAAGCTTATTTTTAGCATTGGGCCTCCTCCTCCAAGGTGGTCTCTGAACAATGGGCTTTGACTGAGTAGGCTGGGGATTGGGATGTCACTTGGGGCAATCTTTAATTTTGTGATCCATAATTTCACACCCAAAACAAGCTCTTGAAATCTTCTTACACTCCTTTCCATATGAGTTACCACAATGTGTGTACATAGGTACTATAGTCTTACTCTCACTTTTATCTTGTTTTGGGACTCCAAAAGATGATCTAATCACATTACCTCTATAAGATTGAATAGGCCTAGACGCACTATTAAATTAGGGATTAGGCCTACAAAAAGATTGGGTTAGGCTAACGCAATAGTTACCTCTCTTCAATGGGAGTCCCCTAAAATTCTCCTTCGTTTTAAACGTATCATTCTTCCTAAACTTCTCTAACTCCATTTGTTCCACCAAAATTGCAGTATCCACTACCCGTAAGAAATCAGATAGCCTATGGGAACTACATATTGCCTGATTAACATCCTAAAGCCCTACTCAAACCTATGACACTTATCAATCTCTAATGGCACCATAACAGCCATATACTATAATAATTGGGTGACCCAACTCAAACTGCTCCACCATTTTATTTCCTTATTTTAATTCCAAAAAGGCCTTCCTTTTAGCACCAACATAAATAGGAGGCACATACCTCTTTCTAAATTCACATCTAAAATCCTCCCAAGTTAAGATAGGTGGGTGTGCCATGCTATTTGGAACCATCTTCCACCAATTATAAGCATCCTTTTGTAATAGAGAAACTACAAACTTAAACTTCTACTCCTCATTACTATCTAACTTGATAAATACTTGTCAATTTTAACCCTTTTTAGCTAGGTTTGATTTAATTACCAAGTCGTTACCTATTCTTTTACTAATTAAGTTCAATTCATGCATTATACTTACATCTAGGTGATTTAAGCTTACTTCTTATGTCCAACCTTTGTTAAGTCAGATAATGCTCGATACAAATATAACAAAATCATCCTAAACTACTTACCAAGTCATATGCTAATCATGAATTCAATCATTATCCATAACAACATAAAATCGTGTACAAAAGATCACAACTAAGCTTGCACACGTATAACCAAACATAAAACTGACATTAACATTGACTTTGCTTAAAGAGACTTTTAGCAAAACGAATATGAGCACCAAGAGAGCCTTTCAACACAAACCAAGAATATTCAAATTCATCTTCTATCACTTGTTGTTAGCTTAAGGTAAAAAGGATTTCATTTAGGGAATCTTCTTAGGTAGGTTTTTGGTGAGTTTTGTAAGTTACTTACAAAGAGAGCTTTGAGAGAGCAAACAATTTTTTTTAGACATGTATGCTTTATGTTGAACATGTAGTTAGATATGTTTTAGTTATTTAGGGCTTAAGTAAGACTTAAGCAAACATGACTCCAAATTAGTCTAATTTATTAATTAATTTTTATGTCAAATAAAATAAGAAATACTTAATATTTTTCTTAAATTGAATTTCCATTATCCTAATCTTTTATGGGTAATATAGCCAAGGCCTTGCTTTTGTGGCTTAATGGGCTAATTTTTAAAGTCATTAATCTGCTTACTCAGGTCTATAATACATATGTAATAAAATAAAGCCTTTTTTAACAATTAAGCCTAAAAAAGCCTTAACTAATTTCCAATTACTTTTTATAGTCTATCTTTCATAACTCATGTCTTAGCATATCAAAGGAACTAAATCAAGTCACATATGAAAATAATACTGTATGGCAATTAAAAAATTAAGTAATTCACATTAGTTATTCCAAAACAAGAACAATTCTATTAAAAGAATCTCTAAACACTTATCTAAGAAATTCTAGGCTCTAAGTTGGGTAGTTACAACTGGTGCGGTTGTTGATCTTACTGCTGCAGTCCTACCACATCTGGGTAGTCAATGAATCACTCTCAATATAACTTAGTGATAGTGTGCCCAATGAGAGTGTAGGGTTCTGGCTACCCTCCTATTCTACTAATATAAATAATATAAAATTTAACAATTTTTAATATATCTCAAATACAATTTCACACTTATTAAAATAATAATCATATAATTCATATCTTATACCTCCATTCCATCATAACAATATCAAATAAATTATCCAATTTAATAACATAAATTAAGATGAATTCATGAATGCAACATTTGGTCACTCCTTATTTGGAAGCAAGCTTCTCGATTAGTAAGGCAGCTGAAGGCCCAATTAGTAAGGTCGATACCAAAATAGCCTAAGGGCTCACAATCAATATTGCTCGAAGGCTACAATCAATATTTCTCAAAGGCTCCCATCAAATAGTAGCAATAGCACCTGGATAACATTTAGGCCATGTTATCTAAAAAGAAAAAACGTAAAACACGAGTGTAACATTAAGAGTTAAATGGTTGGCCTGTGTAACCACACTGGTTACATGGACCATGCAACCTCTACTTAAATAAAAATAATAATAAAACAAATTCGAATATAATGATAGTTTAAATTAATTTACTATGAAATGATTTATTAAAAATAAGTTAGAAGTTTTCAAAAATAGGCTGAAAAATTAAGGTGAATTTGTAAATAAAATTCTATGAAGTTAAATATTAAATTGACTGTAATTAATTATTCTAAAAATTTATATTATTCGTTATTGTGCATTTATATGTCACTGTTAAATAAATGAGTATGCATTCATCACACGGTCGAGGTCGTGTTTTTTCCTAAACTTGTCTTCTTCAAGTGGCAAACACGGCTCAATCTGTGTAACCCCTAGGTTATATGGTATGGGCTATGTTGCAATCATTCTTTTGAATTTCAAAACTAAACCTCTTCTGTTCCTTTGCCAAAATCAATTCTTAATGTGTAACCTTATCTCAGAATGACTAATCATTCATTATCTCATCCAAGCAATCGTTAATTTACACTTGAATCATCAAAAGTATAAAACAACTAAAGTAAAGTCAAAGAGATGACACGAACACTTTCCTCTTCAAATTGATGCAAATAAAATTGATTTTTTATTTTCAATTGGCAATAGATTATCAATCCCTAAATCGTCCTCCAACAATATCTAAAATCAATTTCAAGAAAAATTAACTCCCTAATCATTAATCGAATCAAAATCAAACCTCTATCTATGGAATGCTTTTATGAACAAACTAAATAAAAATCTATAATAGAAAGTAGGCTTCTTTCCTGACCAATAACCTGAAATCTTAAGCTTAATGCAACAATGGATTTCAGATGGATTTTTTAGCGAAAGTCAAATGAAAGGAAGAAAAATTTGGGGAGTATAACAAAGGCTACAATTAAAAGGCTTAAAAGTTTGGAAGTTTGGATATGGTCATGTTCTGATAGTTATAGGCATATTAATGTTCAGATAAGTAGGTTATTTAGGCTAACACCAACTCCTAATTAAGTAAGGACAAATATACCCCTAGTTTAATTGGTTAATCAAAGGTAATTACTTCCAAATAAATGTTCTAATGCAAATTTCTGATTTCTAATCAAACTGTTATGTTTAGAATTTCTCATAATTTTTCCAACTCAATTGCTAAATTTTCTTTAATTTTCTTCTATTAAATCAACATAAATGAATTATAAATATTTAAAATTTCAATAAAATTTCAAAAAATTCACAAATCAGCAATATCAATAACATTTCAAATTATCAAATCATCTAGACCCCGATTTGGGTCATTAGAAGTTCCCCCTTTAGGAAAATTTTATCCTCTAAATTTCTCATGTAATACTCAAAATAGATGGAGGTACTGGTTTCTCATATCGGCCTTGCACTCCTAATTAGATTCTTCTCCAATATGATTCTTCCAAAGTACCTTCACCAAAGGGATGTGTTTACTCTTGACATCTTGAGCCAATATCTTATTGGAGTGGCGCGGCAGAAGTGGTTTCTAAAATGAACCTAATCACAAATATATACATGCATATGTAGTTTGATTACAGCAAAGAATCTTAGCCTTG
>STGP01017471.1:5557-17475 GCA_004918865.1 Caryocar brasiliense | reverse complement strand
ATCATTACATTGTTTAGGCTTTAGAGTTCAGACACTTTTTTGGTTCCCCCTATTTGTAAGGATCAATCTCAGCTTGCGATTGATAATCTTCCAAGTTAGTTTAGACATTTTCTTTTATTCCCCAACTTCCAGGGAATCAGGTTGCCATTTCCAAAGTGAGATGTTTTATAAAAGTTAGCCTGTTTGTTCCAATTTGCTATTTATTAATATTAAAAATAATAACATATATTCTTTCTATTTACTTAACATCTTAAATTGAATAATTTTACTTAATATAATATTAATGTCCTATAACTGTGTGGCCAAGACTTTAAATTTTAATGTACTATTTTTAACAATTAATTTTATATAAAGAGACAGTGTTTATTTACATTTTAAATTCAATAAATATTTCCATGAATAAATATGTTAAAAAATAATAAAACATATCCTTTGAGTCTAAACAAACAATTTATTAATTTATTTAATATAGTATCAAAATCTTTATGATCATGTGATTGGGAGTACGAATCCTAATGCTCCTATTCTTAATAATTAACAATTAAGGCATTTTGACTAACCGTACAAATTTTTTAGTCTAACCAAAAAATAATACCTACTAACAACATCTTTAAAACCAGACCAGCATCGTACAGTACAGATACACATACTAGTTCATATTATGCATGAATGCAGCTCCAACAATCTTCCCACACAAGGTAGACAGAAATTGCTCGACCTTTCCCACCAACATAAGCAACTTCAGCACCTCTATAAATGGAGCAACAATAGAATCATTATGTATTTGCAGAAAAGATGGTTATTTACTAGTTGTGGGATAAATCATAGACAGTATTGATTAATTACAAGGGAATTCTTACCCAGATTTAGAAGCAGCTGAAGATAACTCACATTTGCCTTTAATCTGTAGAAAGCAATCTTAATTGCAGAAGCTGAGGAAAATAGAATATAAGATTAGCTCAATCTGGAATGTCCAGTAAGAAGATTGAGAACTCTTAGGTTTTTTATTAATAGCCTTCCATGTTCTAAAGGCCCACGATTAATGGTATGCGTGAATAGGACCTACATCAATTCTGCGTGTCTCTCTCTCTCTCTCTCTATCTCTCTCTCTTAATACAGACTCACAAGCACGCTTGAAGAAATTGAAAATAATGTTTCCCCAATTAGAAAGAGGAAATGGCACCTACATTTTAATTCAAATGAAGTGATGTTCAAAATGAAATTCAGTATTTCATACTCTTACCAGATTCAGGATCCAATTTTGGTGAGAGACCATATGCTGCATATTTGGCATAGGTTAATAGTCTGATCCATTGCAAAGCACCCAACTTGCGAATAAGTGACCTCAACATTCCGCTGCAATAAAATAATCGAAGAGTTAGGACTGGGAAATTGCCTCGTTTAACATTATAAGGGTTGAGAGAAATGAGCTTTTCTTACTCTGTACGCAATGTAGTGAGGAAGTCAGGTGAAAGAGATTCCATGAATGAGAATATATCGCCAACTTGCAGAGACTTCAATTCCTGCTTCAATATCTTCTTTTCGTCCGCCGACATTCCTCTGCTAAGACACATTTTACTGCAACAATTCTACATGTCATTCATTATCTAACGTGATTGTTAATATGCAGCAATAATTATTGCCGAAAGATTGCTTTGGGGCAATACTCCAGAGCCACTGTCAGATTTGCAATTTGATTGCATTTGCTAAGTGTAAGGAAGGACAGCTTTAGGCCAAAATGACAATTAAATACCCACAGTTAATAGTTGCAGAAGTATCAATCTCCCCCCACAAAATTTTTTGTGAGTTGATAAATCACCTGTTAATAGTCCTTCCAGTGAAAATGACAGGAAGGTATTTAGAGTAGTTCCCAAAACCAAATCTTTGACCAAGCTGTTGTATTGTATACGAGTCTGCCAGAATCAAAGCCTTCCAAAGCTGACAATAGTCATGTCTAAAATCCTCATCCAATTGTTTGTAGATTCCATGATCTAGAAGAACTGCATGGTTCATTTGAATTCAGAAACATAATTCACAATCTTACGCTAATAAGCTCCTTTCTAAATGCGAGTTTAACAACCCCAATTCAGTGCAAAACATACCCAAAGAAAAGCCTTTCTGACCCTCCGGAGATACTAATATGTTACCAGGGTGCAGATCTCCATGCACAAAACCATGCACAAATATCATTTCAGCAAACACTTCTGCTAATGCTGTCGCAACCTACAATGCAAACTAAACGAAGATAGGCCAGGAAAGAAGATCTGCTTTGGTACATGCCACATTGAACTTAGAAGAGCCAATAAAAAAATTAAGAATAAGTGAAAAACAATAAAGATGACATTAAAGGTATCCCAATAGACTAAAATGATAACGCCAATACAAGATTGAGCTCTTTGCAATATTCTTTAACTTTTAGTGAGTCATCATTTAGAAAACATCCTATCCAAATTTTAGGTTGCAATTTAAGAAATATCTCAATCAAGGGAAAGCCTTTTTGTTATATGAAAGAGATGCAGAAGGTGTAATGAAATTATGCAACCAACCTTTATAGGACTTATGCCAGCTTTCTTCAGAAATCCCACATCATCAACCTGCAAACCAAAGAAAGATACCGTTAATGGCAGATAACTATCAAGTGAGAAACCTACTTTACACTTTTTTTTTGTGATGGTAAACCTACTGCACACTTGAAATAGCTCAAACAAGGTAAAGAAGCCAACCAAGGAACAGCATTTCTCCAAGTATAATGTCACGACATAAGCTCTTTCACGACTGGTATCATACAATAAGCCTTTCTTATAATCTCCAGTAAAATTGTCTAGAGCTTAACAGGCTGAAGAGGCTTTTATATGCTTAGCCATGAGGAGTTAAAAAACATAACTATACTCTTTCGCTCACCCAAATTCACCCATACAAATAAGTAAATGGGTAACTTTAGATATTAATGGGTCAATTCTACTGTCTATCAACTTCATATGTTGAATGGTTAACAATAGTACCCATTAGACATGGCCCATTCACTATGTGATTCAGTAAGTATCAAACTCTCTACCTCTTTCTCTTCTTCACCCCGTCCCCACTCTGTTGCTGTCAACACATGCTGACTGCATCTATGCTATCGCTTTGGTGGAGCTCTTCAAATGTAACAATGAAGAGAACGCATTATACCAAAAAGAGAGTTTGGTCACTCTCGACTCCTGCACCTTCAGAACCCACTGCCACCATTCAGGTTGCAGACATCAATGCTCCTTTTTACCCTTGGAAATTGCCAAAGAACAGGATAATGACATCTTCCTCTAATCAATCTCTTTGAGGAGATTAGACTCAATTTCTTAAACTTTGATTCTTCTCATTACTACTACTCATTATCCATAACGTGTCTTATATATATATCGGAAAACCCTAATTGTCTTTATCTCTTATCCATGCAACTATAGATAATTTTACTTAAAATTGGCAATAAAATTAATTAAAAACTATCCTTACAAATTCACAACTGTATATAATGGAAACACAATTCACTATTCTGGAGTCTGCTATGTAACTATTCATTACAAAATTTCTTTCAAAGAATGAACATGTACTATAGCCACTTTTTTCAAAGATGAGTTTAAATTAGCCTATTTCAAAACCAACATTCTGAAACAATTTCAAGCATGGTCATTCAGTTAATGGTTCAAAATCATTATAAGTTAGAAGTTGTCAGGCACAGATTGGTCAAATTCAAATGTTGCAATGAATTTGGAGCTAAAAAAGGATCAATTATTTCAAGTTAGCATGAACTTAACAAAAGAATCTATTATTTACAATATTTGAACATCCACTGAAGGAGGACCTAACACTGGGGATTTAGGGAAGCTTTTAAAGGTTCTCCTGTTAATTTTGAAAAAATTACATCTAAGAACCTACTGAGGAAACATGAAATAATCTGCGAAATTTAAGGAGGCCTTGTAAGGATCACAGAATAATACAAACAACTATGAAGCAGGTTCAACAATCATACCTTCTGCCCCCAACAAAATTGCATTGTTAAAACCTTTGTTGTTGTCAACTCCTGAAGGCATTTTTACGGTGGTCAGATTGACAAAAACATGAATGCAGCTCGACCATATAAACACATTCAGCATCAACCAGGAGCCATTAAGGATACTGAACCAAAAATGAAGGCGAAGACCACTATCATACCCAAAATACTTGAGGAACCCTGATGACATTGTTGTTTTTGAAATATTTGGCAGTTCTCTCAGAATTTCTTGCCTCCTGAATGAAATCTGTATCATCACCAAAAAAAAGAGAAAATTGTTAACTTTTGAGAACAGCTATTAGGATTTATCACAAACCCATCTATTGTCTAAGAAAGTCATATGTATGCCATTCATGAAAAGGAGTTGATGCAGTTAAGGAAAAGATTTTTCAGGAAATGCATTTATATAACTACTTCTTTTGCATCTTCGGAACTTTTGGGGAAAAAAAGAATAGAAGGCTCAAATTAAAAAGCTACTTGCATCATGGTATTTAAAATCAATCTTTGTTATTGAAAAAATGGTATCATTAGAGTTTTCTGTCACCTATAAATGTATGATTGTTTGTGGTATTGTAGTAGGACCTTGATGAATTCATATATTAGTAATGTATTGAGTTTTCTACTTTGATCTGTGCTGTGGTAAAGGGATGCTGTCTTTTATTCCATTGGATATTACAGTAGCACTACAAGGATATCTCTACTCTTTATCTTTTATTCCTTTGCTGCCTACTAAGGAGTGTAATTAATTGTCATTACTTAACAAGCACACAACATGTTATGTAACATAAGTCCACGGCAGAAATGACAACTACAGTATTGAATATGCAGAAGCTAAATATGCTCTATCATCTTTTTAATTGACCATCATTGAAAGCATTGGCATAGACTAAATTTTAGGCCTTCTGTTGTCAAAAGAAAAGTTGTTGCTCCTTGTATTAATTGAAATGACAGTAGCAAGACATTGCCCAGAATGATGGCTAGAACAAAGATGTTTTCCGATTTATTGTTTCAATATTTGAAGCTTTGGTTTTCATATCTAGTCCATCACACGGTAAGATGATATAAATCTTTGAAATCTATGGAAGGGCATACAGTTTTTGTCATGTCGGATATTGAATGTGAAGAAAATACTAAAAGAGATGTTCCAGTAGTTCCATAAGGCCATGATAATTTATCACCCAGAAAAATGCCTTTCCCTTTATGAAGGTTACCATGACTCTTTGTTTCATAATCAAGACATTTCAAAAAATTACTTAACATCTACTAAGCTAGTGCGAAGAAAAATACAAGGAAAATTCTACCTGTTGCTGAGTTATTGGAGAAGTTCCATGAAACTTTTGCTTCTAAGTTCAAACCATATTCAACACATGTGGCGAAAAGATCTTTTTAACATTAAAGTTGAAATAGTTGGTCTATATGCAAAGATTGATGAACATGCTGTTGATGAGATGTGAAGAAAATTATCTGCAGGCGCTTAACCTTGCAAAAAAAAGAAAAACAAAAACAAAGAGCATAAAAACTTGGATTAATTTTCTGATGTGTTCCTCTTCTATTTGGTTCTGCTCAATTTTGTGATCAATTGAAAGAAGTACCTGAAAACAGGTAATGTGTGTGCTTAACTGCTACATCAAGACAATCCTGCAAACTTTCTGATATATGTTTTCTTTTGTCAAGGCAATTTGTAGCAGGTACTAACTGAATTCAGTACTTCATCCTAAAAGATATCAATTAAAGCCCTTCATGTCTGCATAAATTCAAGAATCTTAGTTAATTGATGCCGCTTTGTCCTTCTGGTCTCTTATTAGATGTGTAGTAGTAGAAATTATGTTTCTTAAAGAGGCCAACAATTTCAAATTATCTCATTTGCGCTCTACAGCTGCCACTGTTAGCATGTTACATTTCTGCTTCTGTGGTAAAATAGATGCTATGCAGATATGCTCTGTTAGAATCTTAGATACCCAATAACCTTAAATTGAGTGTGTATGATTGTAAAGTTCAAGTTACTAACGCATTTTTTGCTACTAGTACCAGAGAGAAACATGGGGAAACTATACAAAAGTATCTTATTGTAAAGGGATTTTTGAGTTTAGTGTTTGCGACTATTTCTTTCTTTTAGATCACTTTAGTAACTTCTGTTTGCCTTTCTTGCATATTACATATGGCCTCATGACTTTAAGTTCAGATTGACATGAGGCTGACATGGCAAATAGAAAATTTAAAAATTCATGTTTTAAAGAATAGGTCCATGTCATACATTAGGATTCCATGTCACCAAAATATTCCCAGTTCAAAAATTTCTTTGTTTTTATCTTCTTCATTTTTCTTTCCGAACCCACAAATAGAAAGAAGGAATCCAAACAGTGAAAAGCAAACAACGGCATACTCTTCTCCAAAAGCAAATTATGATTCCTTGACTCCTTCAACCTCCAAGCATTCCCCCATTCATAAAGTCAAGGGAAGGCGAAGCTAGATAGTCAATCTCATCAAACTAAAATTTCCATATGGTAAAAGAAACAAACCATAGAACCAAGAGGGCAGTCATCAAGAGCGGTACAAAGGTTTGGAAAGGCTACACAGCAAGTTAGGGGATTTTCAGGCAAATTGTGCAATCAAAAAGCTAATCAGCCAAAAAAACAAAGTAGAAAATGGAAGCCTTATAGCTTGTTTGGTAGAGTGACTTTTGGCTAGAAGCTTTGCTTTTACCTAGAAAGGGATCTGATTGAAGAGAAATTTAAAAAAAAAAATTCCAAAATGTCCTTAAAAGCCAAAAGCTGCTTTTTCTCTCCTGCCAAGCAAGCACTTAAGCAACAAGATTCTGATCCAAATTACCCTATCCCACATGCTAATTGCTAGTGGAATTCACAAAATTACAGGTTGGAAGGTCCAAATGAACAAGATGTTCACATGCTAGGCAACAAGAATTTTAAGGTTGAACAAAAATCTAGGTTGGTTGAATCCTCAAAGTAGAAGGAAGCCATATTAGAATTGAAACAATCAATTAAATTTTGTTTCAATTGTACTGTTGCTTAAACAAGATGAGGAGGATACAACTTCCCAAGGATATGAATTCAAGATAGTGATTTGCCTCATTTAAGATATCTTCATGGCAAAGCCTCAGGTATTTTCATTGTCAAAGCTACTATCCTGGAATGTGGGGATCTCGATTCAACAATACAAAACTCAAGAACAAGTTTTTTTCTACCAGGGGAGAATGTAGTTTCCCATAAGATAGAGAAAAGGCTCAGCATGAGGTGAGTTTAAACTTACTGGATTGGGCTAGAAGCAGACAAATTTAAGGACACCCATCATGCTAAGGATTTTAAATTTATACACTGGATATGATTTAGGGCCTCTTTGGGTTCCTAAATAGGAGTAATTCAAGTTTATCTAGTCTTTATATGTGTTTCTTTCAGTTAAAATGTAGCCAATTTGTTGTTTTGTGAGGTCAGGGTTATTTTCTTAGTCTCTAGCATGATGGAATTTCTTTCTAACTTCCTTTGGGCTCTTTGTGAATACCCTTACTAGGTGCGCAACTAAGGGATGCTTTAGGTGCACTTCAAATCTCTACTATCTTTCTTTTTCCTAGAATTCCTAGCCATCAAAACTCATCTTAATTCTTCTTGTCATCACAAAAGCCTAAATAAAATTCCTTGAGTTACTGTTCATAGAACCAGAGCAGCAGCTATAAGCCATGATTCAATCTGCTGCTAGCTGTCCTACGTTTCTTTTCAGTCTTTATCTTTCTTTGTGCCACAGGCATTTTGACAAATTTTCACAAGATTATGAAGGCCAGAAAATGTAACCCTAAATTCTTCTGCTGTCCTCATCCACATTGAATCTCCACATAGTTAATTAACTTCAAAAGTCATAGATAGTACATAATCCATTGCCTATATTGACTCAAATCAGAGCCCAATGGTATTACACAAGGCTAACACAAGCAAAAAAATACAAAACATTTCAAGTCTATGCATTTATTTACATATAATTTGTGTTTCAGCATTTTCATAGAAAAATCCCACTACTTACCAAGTTCCAAAGAAGTAGAATTTCTGAACTCCTCTACTAGCCAGTTAAACCTAAAATCAGGGAAAATCTTCCAAGACATGAAAAAAAGAGGGTCAAAATAACTCTTCAGATCTAGCAGGACTTAATTAACCAGGAAAAGATATAATAATAATAATGAACAAACACATCCTCATGAACAACTGCAACTGGGTGTTACCACCACAACTGCTTGAACTTCTTCACTACTATAACTGTAATGGATAAGCTCCAACAAAATGTTCATCAATGACCACAACATCCAGATCATAGCAATATGTTCTCTTGAAAACTGCTTCAAGAGAATCTGCTGTCTCTCCAACTTGCTCTCTCAAGTCCACTAGGATAGAAATAATACTAAAAAGGAATCCCACTTTGAAACTGCAGTTGTGGATTCCAGAGATCAGCTATCTATATACAACAGCTTGCTTAACATGGAAATGGGTTCCAGATGACATGAAATTATACTTGGGATTTCTAAGGGTCTACATTCTGATTCATGTATAATGATCGCATGTTTTTTATTTAAAATTTCCCATTGACAACCACTACAACAGAATGTAGAATCCACATATGCCACTAACCAACCAGCTGCTAGTACTGCTACTTCCGCTACCTCCAAACACCATTGCCAAGTAGTCCACCCTAGTTACCAGTACAATCCACCACTTAAACCACTTTAACCATGATGAGTCTGTAATCAAGTTGCAAAAACTAATGTAATTTTTACCACAAAGCACAACAATCAATTTAAACATCACTGATTCTCCCGCACATGGAAATAATTTTAACATCATCAATTGCAGTACTACTGCCAACAATATTTTCACCGATGACCTAATTGTCGGTAACTTCTAATACTAAAATCATCAATGTGACCACATTTTCCCATGCTAAACCCCCAATTACAACACAGCCCAGTTATATTTGTGATCCCTATCAAAAGTTCTACATTAGAAGTCTTAAATTTTTCTTTCTACTGCAAACTGCATTTCAGCCTTGTGTCAACTCTATTAAATTCAAGTTTCTTTGATTGAAGGAGTATGAACACGATCAAGGAGGAGAAGAAACTAGGCTAGAAAGGAAGCTTCCATCGTCATTTAATTCAATAGGAAGGTATCAAAGTTAAGAATATGAGATCATTTCTTTCATCTCAGCCCCAATTGTGCAGAAAATGGAGAGTTCAAGAAATTATACTCTATAATGACTTTTGCCCATCTGGCCAAAACACACAGCCACATGATAAATAGGATTCTCATTCGTAATAATTCTATAAATTACTTCCTTCTTTTTCATCCAAAATAACGCATAGGAATAAAGGTATCTCTTGGTTCCAGCATATTTTCTCTGTTTGCATAAGAACCATGTCTTTAAGACCAACATCAATACCAATGTGTGAAAATGTCTATAAATCATGTGTTATTAGTAGTGCTTCCTCCGATGGCACCAAAAAAAACATACTTTTTTCTTTTTTTAATTCCTATGAGAGAAAGATGCATTACACGCCCTAAGAGGATCATGTTCTCTACTCTTTATCCATCTATCCTTCTCATCCAAAATAACAGTTGAAAGGCATGTCTTGTCACAGCTTCCTATTGCAATAAATGCTAGAAAGTTTTCAATTTAATTCCCGTAAAGCTTCACTTTGTTACGTACCATTGACAACCTAATTTTACATAAGGCAATATGAGCATGTCAAGATATTTTAAACCCACCAATGCAATGGACTTCGATAGGAATGACATGGTTCCTATGTCTATTTTCATCTGGCGTTCTATCCCGGGATACTGTACCTACAGGCAGAAGTAAAAGTGCATCAAAATTAAAGAAAATAAGAACAAATAACAAAATTTAAGGTCTGACTCTTTTATCACCCAGCCTTGTTTATTGAACAAAATGGAAAGATCAAAGAGAATACAAATAAACTATATCACACTATATGCATGGAACTGGAATCCTTGCCACAAAAAGAATGAGGTGCCACCAATCAGCATCGTAAATTTGTTCCATTCAACTGTTGTAACTAAAACTATGTAGTTTGCACAAACATAATTGAATACGACCTATTAATTAAGGCATACTACCATATCTCCTATCTAGCAATCATCATAACAGTCAATGCATGATTCGCAAGTTTCAAAAATGGGAAGGTAGGTAGCTTACTCCACCCTCCCAGAACACATCATACCAACTCATATCTGGTTACTCCACCCATTGCACATATGTTGGCGCTGGACCTTAGGGTCTCCCTATGAGTGCCACGTGTGATAGTCCAATATTTATTTTGGTAAATATGAGGTTAAATTGGATGATTTGTCAAGATTTAAGAATGTAAATGAGAATTATGAGACATGATTAGCCATATGGCAGTTTTTGTAATTTTTACCCAAAATTACTATTTTGCCCTTTTTTCGCCTATAAATAGAGAAGGCTCATTGGAAACCGCCATTCTTATTCTGTCATTGTTCCTCATTTCCTATCAACTCCTAAACCTTTATCAAGACTTCATTTAACTGAAATTACTTGAAAATGTGAACTTTAAACTGAATTTGAGACTTAAGGAATGATTGAAAGAGTAAAAATACGTATTTTCGATCTTTAATCTTCTGAATTTCTTGATTGATATTGGTTGAATTAGAAATTGATGTATAATGATCAAATTTAACTGTACTACATGGTTTTATATGAATTATGGGTTCAAAAGTAGATATAAACAAAGATTTGGAGTAATTTCTGAATTTTTAGAGAAGTAAGAAAACTTTAGAATTGATGTATTTTATGATGTTTGCTGTTAAGTGAAATCTAATTGATGTATAAGTCTTTATGAAGCTTAAACTTAAGTTTAAATTAGATTTCAATTAGAAATGCAGAAGAATCCAACTGTTTTCTTGAAGGTTCTGTTTTTAACCACCAACTGGTTCATCAGGAACCATCGACAGACTGTTTCTTGTCAACCGTCAATTGTCTTCACTGTCTTTTGTCTCTTGGAGTTTTTTGTTTCAAACCGTTGACGGGTCTCTAGTGCCATGGACTGTTGCTGTCGATGGATGCCCTTTGTCATATTAGTTTTGGCTTTTGTTCAAATTCATCGATGGGTTTCCCTCTTTGCCATTGACGGGTGACATCGTTTTAGTTCACACCAGTTTCTGTTTGAAGCCATTGACCAGGTCTTTGTGATGTCAACAGCAGGAAGTTGAAATTGACCTATTTCAGTATTTGTCATATTTTGAGCTACAAAACTCTAAATTGAGCAACGTTTGTTGCTTTAAACTCTAGAATCATAGATGTATCCCATACAAAGTCAAAACTTTAAAAACCTTTTCTATATAATTTTTGGTGATTTTTGAAAGTTAAAGATGTATAACTCAACTTATACTTTAGTTATGTAGTTGTGGATCGAACCAGTGATTTGGGGTAACACAAGATGCTATAAAGTGAAAGTATCAAGTTTAGGATTTTTCATACCTTCTAACTAGGTAAGCGGGAACCTATTGAATACAAATTAATAAAATTATATATCATTTGAACAATCATTGAAATCTCATCCAAAAAAAATGATTGTGATAATGATATTACCATGCATATATTTCATGTTGTGCAATTGTATGTTATACCTAATGTAGTAAGGGTGACAATATATATCCAAGTAGCAAAGGTGATAATATTGTTATGTCCGATGTTGTGAGGGTGATAATATCGTCATGCCTTATGTAGAAAGGGTGATAACAAAGTTTTCAAAATCGAGATTTTATCTAGAATTAGTAAAAGGGTGGTAAAATCAAATCATAAAATCGTAGAATTTTACAATTACTTGTAAAAAAAATTAAATAATTTTATACATATATTA
>STGP01017432.1:25279-35409 GCA_004918865.1 Caryocar brasiliense | reverse complement strand
TCTAATTTTATATGCTAATTTTTTTTATATTTTTATGAAGAATTTTATATTCGATTTTGTTCATATTTTTATTCTTTATTTTTTAAAATTAATTAAAATAAATTATATTATAAAAATAAGCAATAATAAATTTATGACAAATAATTATTAATAATATGTATTATAAGTAAATTATAAGATTATATTGTAAAATTTTATCATTAATTTTATCTTAAAATTATAAAATTCTATTAAATTTATAATTTTATATAAAATTAAATTGATAAAAGGTAAACAAGGATGACAGATTCTAAAGAATCTTAATTCTTTGTTTGTTAGATTATTGAAAGCTCATTATTTACCTAAATGCAATTTTTTGGAGGCACCAATTGGCTTTACTCCTAATTTTACATAGAGAAACATTCTATTTGGTAAGGATGTGTTGTTAAAAAGGTATTCGATGGCAAATCAATGATGGTAAAACACCCATCTATGATTTGATTAGTATATTTCACAACCTTCTACTTTTAAAGTCATTACCTCCGATAAGCTTTCTTCATCAACTTCTCAAAAGAAAAGAAGGACCCCTTTTTATATCTTCTTTGCCTGGAATGAGAAGATCGAGAATAAGGCCTTTTAGACCTGTGATGTTTCTTACTGGCAGAGAATTTTCTGAGAGTGTTGTTAAAAAGGTACTCGATGGCAAATCAATGATGGTAAAACACCAATCTATGACTTGATTAGTAGATTTAACAACCTTCTACTTTTAAAGTCATTACCTCACCTTGTATTTTTCCTATTAATGCTGTTGTCTCAGTTTTAATGTGTGCACCCTCTCATTCTCAAAATTGGGAGTTAATTTCCTTTATGCTTCTTCTTGTTGATATGGAGCGCCTTAATCTTATTCTGCCACAGTCTTTCAATAGAGAATATCACTTAATTTAGCATTATGACTTTCAAGTGAATATGTGATGCGTAGCAATTATCATATTACTTTCTTTATGGCTCTCGTGTTGCCTTAGCTATGGTATTATCTGTAACATCTATTTTTTATCGGTCATTCAAAATGTTTATGAAAGATTATTTAGAAACTTCAAGCTCCTTTAAAAGTAAAAAAAATTATTTTGCTTTTTCTGTGCAGAATCTAAAACTATTCTTTATTTTTGTAGAAATTGTGTTTCCATTTCTCATGTATGGAATTTATGTGTGTTTACGTAATGTGTATTTAATTATAGATTCTTTCTTTTTAACACTAGTGGTTAGGTATTTTTAATAGCTTTCCTGATGCTGCCGATGCGAAATTGTTTGTATGTGTTAGGGTGTTAGGAATTGTACAGTATTTGAGAACTAATCATTTGGTTCTTCAGGATATTATTTATCGTGCTGGTTATATATCAGTAATTGTTTATGGTTGAATTTCAGTAATTTTTGTGGTAGATGGTGAGGAAATTTGGGTTAAGGATTATTCTAGTTCTATTTATATTTTTTATTCACAGCAATGTACTTTATTTACGTCTAACGATAATTCTATTTTTTATTTATCCGCAAAAATTTTAAGATATCCGCTTCATAAAATCAGCCTAATGTCGATAACACAGAGCCAACGGCAAGGGCCACAGAAACCCAATCCAAAAAATGTCCGTGCTTCCTCTCTCCAACACTCCTTCCTCAGCCCTCTGGCTGAGGAATAAAACGCCTCATGCAAGTCCTCCAAACAAAACTAATTTATTCACAACCATTTTTTGCACTTCCAAATCAAAAGACGATAGTAATAGTAATAGCAGCGAGAGAGAAACGCCCACGGAGAGGAAATTATCAGAGCAATCATCATGGGAGTCTAAGGATTCCAAGGGAAGGGATTATCTTTACAGACTGGGAGCAGAGGCTGATAACATGAACATTGCCGTCGGAGCTAGGGCTGGCGTTATCGATCCTCTTTTCGCCGGCGAATTTCTCGGCAAAGACTGTAAAAAAAGAAAAAGAATTACCTCACCTTTTATTTTATTTTTGTTTTTGTTGTTTACTGATACATGGGTAATTCAAGAGTCAATGTTGGAAGTATAATTGTTAGTTAGTGTTGTAAAGTTTAGTTAATTAGTTAGTCCAGCAATTAGTATTTCGTTGATTAGAGTTCATCTGTTATAGTTGTTAATAATCAGTAGTTACAATGTTAGTTAGCTAACAGTAGTATATTGAACTCGCTTCTCTCTCGCTATCCTCTTCCTCTCTTAGCTCTGCTACTGCAGAGATTCTTATCTTCTTATTCTTCTTGTTTTCTCCTGATTTTCTTGATTCTGGAACTTGTTCTGGAACTCTGTTTCTCCTCTCAAATAACAAAATTTTGGAGGATCTTAATCGTGTTGTTTATTGAACAAATGTGATTGCAGCAGATATAGTGTTCGATTACCGTCAAAAAGTGACAAGGTCATTTCAGTATCTTCGAGGCGATTATTACATTGCTCCTCTCTTCATGGTAATGACCTCTCTTTATTTTAAGCAATTTAACAACAATTTTGGTTATTGTTATAATTTTGGTTTTGTTTGGACCAAGAAGACACCATGTGGAATCTTCTGGTTATAAGTATGTTATTTTTGTTGGATCTTATTTATGGTATGTAGTGTTTTTTGATGCTCTAATGCAACATCATGTTAGGTAAAAGATATGTGTGGCCTTTAAGCTCTAGAATTTCGCAGAAAGCCTTCGTAATTCTTATCATCAGAATGAACCCCTTCTTAGTNNNGAAAGCGGAAGGGGACTGCTCTGTCTATACTGAGGGCTTGTTTGGTGTGGTGCCATTTGGTCGGTAGGCAAAGGCTGATAGCCGAAAGAGATCTTATTGTAGAGAGGAAAAAATTTTTAAAATAGTGGGATAGGACTGCTCCATCTACATTGAGGGCTTGTTGGGTTTGCTGCCATTTGGTTGATAGCTAAAGGCTGATATCCGAAAGAAATCTTATTGTAGAGATCATTTTTAAATATCCCTAAAACACCTTTGGTAGCAAAAGTAATAGTTACAAGCTTGTTTCCATACAAGGTCTAAGTCAAGTATCGATATATTTTTTAATTAAGCAAAGTCGATTGATTCAATTGAGGTTAGGATTGGAAATTAAGAGATCAACCAAAGCATTAATCTAAAAGCTTCAGGCTGCATCATTGATTAAGTTCTCTATGTGTGTATGTAGGACATTTTGATATTGCCTTGCTACAATGCATAAGAGATGGAGTTGAAAGCACCTCTTAAGCATAGTTACAAGCATTTCATTACATATAGGCCCAGCTTTTTACCCTGCCTAATTGTTCTTTGGGGCTATCCTTTTGAATTTGTCTCTGCAAATTCATTTTACCCCCTCCTTCCTTAAGAAAGAGAAAAAGGGCAAGGCAGAAAAATAGGCTAGTGAGAGAATAGTTTTCTATTTCAGCATTAGTATCTACATTTTCTGTAAGTTGCTAACATACTATTTTATTTCTGATCTATTCTGCCTTGTTATTTATTAGATTCCTTGAGAAATTTCACTTCTATGTGCCAATGATATTTAGTTTCGTCAAATCTTATGTCAAACATTGCGATCTAAGTCTATTTTTTATATCATTTATCTATTAAATAGTAATTAATTGTTTTGTTGTATGGTATCAAATGATTATTTTTTTCTACTTTATGAGATTAAAATTGCTTTTGTTTATTTTACTGCTCTATTAGTGTATCCTTGGATCATTGAATTATATTTTCATTCTATCTTTTCTTTTTGTTTCTTTTTTGACAGGATAAAGTTGGTAAGTTGTATAGATTTTTCCAAGGAGAAGAAAGTATGATGATTTATGTTGAAGTTGGTAGAAATTAATTGACCATCTGGTCACATTACTGTTTATTTCATTTTCGAAGTTGCACATCACATTCCTTCTGCTCACCTTTTAACTAATTGTAGGGGTGTAAATGACAGTTTGTTGGTTAATTGTTTGACTTTTGCCACCATGTTAAAAAGGTCTTTTTGCATCCTTGTTGAATTTGTGAACAACATTTCATGATTGTTTTTGTTATCTTTTGGTATTTTAAATTTGCCTATTGTTTGCCATCTGATGGAAAGATGACAAGTATGCAAAATGCAAGTGCTCCCTTTTGCTTTTTCTTTCCTTTTTATTTTCTCACAAGTTACAATAATTTTTTCAAGTACATGCTTTTTTAGACTTCTATTTTGTACAAAATTATTACACGGTTATGTTTATTCAATTTTTATTAGAAAATGGAAATGAATTCACTTTTTGATTTAATTGATAAAATGAAGATTTGCCAAGACAATACTAGCAACACTTGGTCTAATAAGTTTAAATTTTTTTAAATTTCAATCATTTTTTATATGGAAACAAGTTTTTTCTTAAATAAAGTATTCCTCTCAATTTCTTGTCCATATTGTTATATGGATTAAAAGGTGAAAGAGAGACTAGGGTTACCTGTCATATGATCTTTAGCACTAGAATCAGTGGTTCATTTTGATGATGAGGAAACAAGACACGTAGTTGATTTACTTGACTCGGCAATAGCAGTGATAGAAGTAGTAGACTTTAGTGACACCTGCTATTGAGAGAATTGGGCAATGCTATTGAGAGAATTGGGCAAAGTCATCTGCAGATACTAGAATAGTTTTCTCAGGAGATGAGGTTGTTCTAGTATTAGAAGTTGTAATATTTGCTGACTGAGTTCGCTGAGACTTATTTTAAAGTTTTTTGCATGTGCTCTTCGTATGGCTAGGCTCATGACAATAATAGCAAACATGCTTCTTGAATCCTGATTAGTTGACTCACCATTATGACTATCAGAACCTTTGTCACAATTGCCACCCCTCTCCTCTGTTACCTGAATTATGATAACCACCTTTATTGCCCTGATGTCCAGTCTTATTCTAGTTAACACTACTTACAAGAATAATATTAATAGGAAGTTGGAAAGACTGGTGTTCCAGTGTAGATAACTTAGTAAAAGTCTCATGCAAGGAAAAAAGTTTAGAACTAGAAAGAACTTGAGTTTTAGCAATGTCAAATTCTAGAGGCAAGCCATCTAGAAAGTTCATAACTAATATTTGTTTACGTTGGACTTGTTGAACTTTAATATTAGTATTAAAGGGAAGTAGGATATTAAGCTTCTCATAAATTGGCTTGACATCAATGAAATAAGTAGAGAGTGATCTATCCTATTTCTCAAAGCAATAAAATGCTATACATACATCATAGCTACATGAAATATACTCCCTATCCTAGAATACAAGAAATCAATATATTTCATTGATTCTTTAACAAATTCATAGTGATTTATTAAACTAATTACCTCATTGTCAATTAAGTTCTCAATTTATAAGAATAATTGAGCATCCTCTTGTAACCATGTTTGATTTGTGTTATTTTTGGGTGGATCATAGGTGAGGTTGTCACCTTTATCAATGCTCTGCAAATTAATACGAAATGTCTTGTTCCAATCCAGATAATTAGTACCATTAAGTTTGTGTTATGTGATTTTTGTCATCACCAAAATAACATTTGAAACTACATATTTACTCTCTGCCGTCATCACTAGAATAACATCCGAAACTACATATTTACTTTCAGCCATTTTTCCATGAAGGAAACAAGAGAAAAAGAGATAGAGGTAGCAAAAATCAAGGTAAATAGGGTCATAAGGCCCCGAAGGAAAGAGCACCCTCAAGGGAGCACCAAATGGGACAGTAGCACACTGGGCTAGGCTGCCCTCTTTAAGTCAACAAGGAGGAGAAGATTGGAGTAGAAAAGATCGCCAGAACCAAACCCACGCACCAGTGCATGTTCTAATGGCATCTTGTAAAAAGTAACGTATGGAGGCCACTTGTTGGCCCTTTGGTGACCAGATACTAGGGAAAGGCAGGTTGGCGGTTGGTGGTAGGTGGGTGGTGAAGGCAAAAAGTCACCTTACATGGGTGACCTAGAGAAGCAGGGTAGTGAAAGTAAGAAACAGAGGAAAATTTTTTCAGGGTTGAGAGTTTCTCACAATTGCTCTGATACCATGTAATTCTGAAGGGAAAATCTATTCTTTTATTCATATATTTACAACATATATATCTACAACTTGTGACCCTAAATAGAAAAAGAGTTAAATCCCTATAATTACGTTATGCTAATTGATATGCTAATTAAAATAAGAGTATATACATTTGACTTCCTATTTTTTAACACATACTTCCTATTTCATAACACATACATATGTAAGTATTTGCAAAGTATATAGAGCAATAGAAGATGTGTATCTGTTTAAACAGAACTATAGTATGCATGTCAATTAACAAAGACACGTTAATGCATCAAGGGAGACCTTAGCAGTGGACTTCTTACAAGTATTTTGATAGTGTATAGAATTTTTATTGTGAGAAAATCCTATTGCTTTTGATATATACTACTAAAAAAATGTGAAATCTTATTGCCAACTCGGATACTTGTGCAACAAGAAGCCAAATAGACCTTTGTGAAAGTCTCAATTGATGCCAAAACTCAAGAATCTAGATAGACAGTTGTCTCTTTAATTGCAAAACAAGCACTTTTAGAGTTTGACTCTACTTGAAAGTGCTTGTTTGTTGTTTTGGACAGGAAATGCTTATGTTCACTGGTATTGTTAGATTGTTGTTAAGTGGAAGTTTTGGAGGAAAAGAAGCAAAAGAGTTTGTCTGCATTGATTTGGTTACTTTTCTTCAGAGAGATGCAAAAATTTTTATGTAACAGAACTTTGGTAATGCTAATATTGTTGGGTAAGATCGTATTCTTGGCTTCTCCTAATTTTCCACATTTAGGGCTTTTGATGTGGTTTCCCTCGGCCACATTCAACAAGATCAGATAGATGTGCTTTATCGAGTTTGTTTTGTTGTTATTTTTTTAATTGTTTTAGGAGGGGCTCCATTTAGTCTTGGAAAATTTTCCTTATTTTTGTGTCTGGCGTCTTGAGAAAATAAGTCAATAGAAAATTTTTTTCTGGTCAACAGAAAACAAGAGCAAAATTTTGGAAAATGACTTCATGATTTAAGAAAAGGAAGTCATTTTTAAGAAAGAAAAATTGACCTAAAAGACCACTTGACACCCAATAAAATGTTTTTTTTAACTCATTTTCATACCCCAACCAAACATTAGAAAATGATTGTTATGTAAAATATTTTCATGATTTCTAAGAACTTTTAACTTTTGTATTGAAAATGTTTCTAGCAAACAAAGGAAGCCTAATTTTCTTTTCTAGAACTATAATTTGTTGGTAATGAATTCTTCTTTCCTTTTGAAAAACTTAGAAAACTTGTTAAGATGCTGGGTTAGGCTTATGTGTTTTGATTAATTGTGTGTGCATAAATTTGTCAAGTTTCACTACCAAATCGTGCCGTACTTTGTGCAACTCCATCAAGATATTTATACCTCATATTGCTGGTCATATGTTTCTATACATGTTTTTTTTTTTAAAGCAATTTGCAAAATTTTGAGCAATTTCACAGTTCATGATTCTTCCTTTCCTACCAATGATATTTTAGGACAGGTGATGATGGATGATTTCTTTAGGTGCATCTTGGATTATTCAACTTTAACTATAATTTTAGAGTTTTGTGAAACTTTGTCATTTACATGCTTCATAACTGCATGTGTTGTTGCTTATGTTGTTCCTAATATGCTCTATGTCCAATGCAGTGTGCCATATTGTGAAGAACTACATCGCTCATCTTCTTAATGTCAAAATTCCTTTGATCTTAGGTATTAGCTTACTCTCATTTTTGTTCGTGAAGTAATATGTAAGATCTATCCTGTGGTTGCCAATTTTCTTTCTTTCACAGAATTCCAAAACTAATAAAATCCTACGATTCTAAGTTAAAATTGATAGTAAAATTTTAAAATCTTATATAAGATCTTGAACTTATAATAGAATCTTACAATTCCACTTACAATATTTATTAATGATAATTATCTCCAATTAATTTAAAAATAAATAGAAAAATGTGGAAGTGTAAAACATTAGAATACAAAATTAAATGATAAAAGGGCTGTCAATAATTTATATTTATGTGATATATTAATGATTGAAATAGTTATATATATGTTTTTATGTAGTTTTATTAACTATATTTATATATTAATTTTAATTCCAGTTACTAAACTCTCTAATATTATTGTGTTGGACTCAAAAGAATATATTTTTTATGTTATTTTTTGACATTAAGATTTACTTTGATGAAAATATATGTTTATATCTATGTTTTTATATAAGTACTTGATATTGATATATAGTTGTAGATGCCGGGATTAATTAGAAGGTCTTTGAGGGACGTGAGATGCTGCGTTGTGAGCAACTGGCACTTCCAACTGACACTTCCAAGACATGTGACACCACTCGATTGGGCCAATTCTGTTAGAGACACGTGTCACCATTCTGACCTTTCGTACCAAAACACGACACACATCGCAATCTTGCGCTAATACCAATGCCTATAAATATATCTCCAATCTTCCTTGAAGAGGACTTTTAGCTCATTTTGCAACCAACCATACGTTTGAGAGCTTCTTTCTAGAATTGCACTCTCTGAACATCTTACCATACTTACTCTCGACCTCTCAGTCCATCATACACTAATCTTCGCTCATCCATCACTAGGTGCTTAAGCCCTACTGTGATTGCC
The DNA here is from genome assembly GCA_004918865.1 of Caryocar brasiliense. NCBI lineage: Eukaryota > Viridiplantae > Streptophyta > Magnoliopsida > Malpighiales > Caryocaraceae > Caryocar > Caryocar brasiliense. The sequence continues at coordinate 26,769 of STGP01017432.1, read as the reverse complement.
TGCTTTGCCTTCCTCCACTTTCTCTACTGTATCCTCTCACTGGACTTGGAACTATCAGCTGCTTACAATACAGTCTTTCGCATCCCTCAAGGACCCTTATCATATCCCTGCATTTACAATAGTTAAGTCATCTAATTATTTTTTTAGATCTTACAATTCGATCTTATAATTTGACTTTATGTACCATTTACCAATTTTAAATAAAATCTCAATTTTGCTAACCTTGTTGAAGAAATGCCTTCATTCCATGTTCATAGTCCATGTAACTAATTATATTTCCTTGTCTCACAGTGTCTTAGTGTAGAGGATCACTTTGATATATTGAGACTTGTATTTTTGTAATAAAGTTATTCAAGGACTTGCATGAATTTATTCCATTCTTAAACTTTGTGGTTATCTGTCCTTTTCTACAGATAGAGTGCTAAACTAATTTTTTTATGGTTATCTATAATTTTGGATGCAGTTGTAATATTGCCATGTTATTTTACAGGTATCTGGGGAGGAAAAGGGCAAGGAAAATCATTTCAAACTGAACTTATTTTTCAAGCCATGGGAATTGAACCTGTGATTATGTCTGCAGGAGAACTAGAATCAGAAAGAGCTGGTAAGTTAAATTACTTGCATGATTTCCATTAATAAAACAAATTCAAGAATGAATTTAGGAAAGAAAGATTTTAAAAAAACTTTTGACCTTTTTCTTTCCAAACCCCAACATGATGTTTTTCTAACTACTCTTTTTGCTGGTAGGTTGCTGGCATGTGGTTTCCATTGTTTACTGATTAATTGCATTTCCCATGCAATTTCTTTTCAGCTTTTTGTTGCGGAGAAAAACAGCTTGTTTCTTTTAACAAGATATTTCCATTGGCAAACAAATCCTACAATCAAAGTAGATATGAAGACATTACTAAAAGTATGACGACAGGAATTATCAGTTTCCTAATAATTAGAGAATGAGAGTGTTGAAGAATTGGATAAACCTTTTCAACATAGAAACAGAATAGATAAGAGGCAGAGATGAAGGGCTTGCTAATCAATGGTGTTATGTAGTATTCATTCATTGCAACAATATTTGCTAATCAATGATTTGATATAAATTGTATATCTCCAATGCTTTTAAGTTTGAAAGGATAAAATCCATACTTAAGAGCAAAAAGGTTCTAATAATTGTAGAAAAGTAGTCTGCATTCTTTAGAATTATGTATTGAAAAAGAAATTAAACTGGCACTCAAAAAATTTTGTCCTTTCACAGGGGAACCTGGAAAATTAATTCGAGAACGTTACAGAACTGCTTCGCAAGTTGTGCAGAACCAAGTTAGAAGCTTTACCACTCTCACTGTTGATATATGTATGTCGAGAGTTGTGGAGTTAACAGATCTCTAATATGTGTTTCTATCTGTACTATTTGATTTCTTTTCTGCTTCTATTCTTGTAATTATTGCACAGGAGAGAGAGAGAGAGAGAGAGAGAGAGAGGATACTCTCACTGCATAT
>STGP01017432.1:8724-25270 GCA_004918865.1 Caryocar brasiliense | reverse complement strand
TCAACATAGGAATTCTAGATAGTATTGAGACTATTAATATTCTACTCACTGCATACTATTTTACTTTCAATATGAATTTCAAATGCTTGAAGCTCTAGTTTTTAATAGTATGATTGTTTGGTGCATACATGCGAGTATCTGTCTAAAACGGTTCTAGCGCAATCTGTTTATAGATGGCGATGGTTACTTTTAAACAAAGAAGCAAAATTATGGTTACTTTGAAGCTAAATTAGGTATTTTTATTTCCATGGACATATAAGAGGTGGCCTCCTTGTTCATAAGCCTCAAAATGGTACAACTTATTTTTTGATGGAGGACAATTGATATGTAAGTGCATTCTTTTAATTGCGGGAGACGACATTGTTTTCCATGCCTTTCTTCTTTTGAATTATTAACATCGATCATTCACATAATTTTTATCTTTTCATTTCTGATTCTGTAATTCATTAGCCAGCTATGTATTTGGCTATTGCAGGGCAAGATGAGTTGTTTAATGATCAATGACCTTGATGCTGGCCTTGGAAGATTTGGTAAGTAATAAACTACACTGTGGTTGGGAATTGGAATTTCAGCTGCACGATATTGTTCCATAGTTTTAGCTTTGTCAACCGGTTCTTAGCATGTAACTCGTGTTTTATGCAATTATGTTTTCGGCATTTGAGGAACATTTTGCAAATAGTGGGATGACATTTTGACCTACTTTCATTTTGGATCTTTGAGGCTTTTGTGAGAGATTGATTGTGAGACATGGGTTTTTATTTTTCTTGTCTAGGGAACACTCAAATGACAGTCAACAATCAAATTGTTGTTGGTACTCTAATGAATTTGTCAGACAATCCTGCAAGAGTTAGTATTGGACAAGATTGGCGGGAATCAGACGTCACAAACAGAATTCCTATTATTGTTACTGGGAACGATTTTTCAACAATTTATGCACCCTTGATTCGTGATGGAAGGATGGAAAAATTTTACTGGTACATTGTCCACTTAATCTTCATGGCTTTCTGCTTTAGAACTTAGTTTCTCATGTTTGTTATCACTGGCCATTTGGTTTGGCAAGCTTCCATAAGAAAGTTCTAGGTGGGGACATGTTGAGACAATTTGCACACATCTTTAGTTTCATCTGCACCTCCAGTTTCAACCCTAGGAGTGCATACACATGCCTTTTTTTTTTTACTTTATGTTGATATTCTCTTTCATTGTCATGTACATTTTGATAGTTCTGATAGATTTTATTTATGGCTGTTGATTATCGTATATATTGTTGCATTGCTCTTGTTCCTCAAGTTCATAAAACATTTGATGATTTCATGATGAACTTAAGGAAAAACGATTTTGCCGAATGTTTCCATCTAATTTTTTCTTTACTGTATAAGTAGGAATTAACCTATAATTTCTCAATGTCTATTGTTTAGGTTCTTCAATGTAATACATCTAGAGTATCTAAGAATTTCTAAGAGTAAGAATCAAGCAAGCAAACAAAACTATTTTTATGATTGTGTTTTGAATCTTTCTACATAATCATTTAAGTGAAATCCAATAAGATTAGCATATAAAATTAGCCAGTAAATAGGTCTGTGATAACGTAATCTACACCGATATTATTATTATTATTATTGTTAGGACTTGGGTGGCCTGAGTCTTGTCCAACCTTGAGGTATTTGGCCTTTGTAGAGGTTGAGGCTCAATGCCTAGCACTAGAGAAGAGGGGTTTTTTCCTTGTCAAAACAGTCATCAAGAAGTTGGAGGTTTGTAACCTATTATAAGGCCTAGACATTCTTGACTTATGTTGTGAGATCTTTGCCTTCTCCATCATACAGTACCATTTGATGACGGCAAGACTTGGCTGTCCCATGATTCGTCTTGGATATGTCTCACTGTATAGCTGTAGGTTTGATGCCTAACTCTTGAGGGATGTTTTTTCGTGGTCAAAAGGGCTGTGTAACTTAGTATAGGGTCTAGACATGTTTGACTGATGTTCGATATGCAATTTTTTCCTTCCCTATCATAAGCTACCAGCCTGCTCGTCAAGGCTGGCTTAGTGCTTCCCAGGGATATGGTATGAATTCCCACTAACGATGCCATTTTGATGAAGCCAAAAAATACTTCTATTCATGTGGCATGCCAAGGAGGCATGCAAGATACAATAAAGAACACTTGTAGGTTAAGGGGATCACCAAAGTTGTTCTAGCGATAACACTTGCTGCCTAAGTCAGTAGAGATTCTTTAAAAGTGAGCTGGACTTCTTGTCTTTGCTTACTTCCCCCGCCTTTTAGAGCAACTAATTGAGTTTGATTATGACTTGAGCCTTATTGGATGTAAACTTCTTACTTTGAAGGTGTTTTTTTCTGTGAGTCGAGATCGTCTCATGTATTGTAGTAAGAAAAATATTGGCTTTTTACATGAGTTATGTGGCGACTCATGATTGGAGTCTTATTATCATCCGTATCATTTTGCCCCCTATTTTCCAAATCTTTAATATTCACAGAGTATCTTAGTTGAATGCAAAATATATCAATTAATTTAAAAATGATTGATAAATCAACAGACAAATTTTTATTAGTGTAATATGCAATTTAAGTAATAGGGGGCCAATTAATCTTGTCTCATGATATGAAAGTTGGACAAGACAACAAAATGCATGTAGACCTAGGCTTTCTTTTTACTCATTGTTTTGGTAGACTTTGTAGTGTCCACACAGGGCAAAGTGCCAAGTGCAAAGTGCAAAGTGTAAAGTGCAAAGGATATACACATGTTCGTTAATTTCATATAAAAGGTTGCCAAAGTGCAAGACAGAATAAAATGCATTTATGTCCATGCACGCTTTCTTGTCAAAAAGTTTTGCACTTATAAGAAAGTTGACCTTATAGTTAGTCTCCACACACGAGTTCTTCCTTTCTTTCTTTGTACTCTATTTTTCTATGTGGATGTAGAACTTGGAGGTTGGTCTGCTTCATGTGCGAGGTAGACCTTGGAGGTCGGCTTCCTATGGATGAGGTAGAACTTGGAGATTGACTTCCTTCATGCACGAGGTATACCTTGGAGGTCAAACTCATCCTAGCATAAGGTCTTCCTCAAAAAATCTTTTATTTGGGTTCATAGACCTTGGAGGTCGGCCTCTTTCATGCACAAGGAAGATCTTTCTCAAATCTTCAATTTAAAGGAAGATGTAACTTTGGAGGTTGACATTATTAATGCACGAGATAGACCTAAGTTGTTGGCCTTTTATGCACAAGGTCTTCTAATTTTTTTTTTATGAGGTAAGTTAAGTGTTTTAGATTAAAAGATAATCATAGGTATGTGTACATATTTGTTTAACTTGTGAGTATATGACGTACCTGCTGTGCCTAAATTTTTCAAGAAAGTTTTACAACATCCTTTATAATTGACATAAATGCAAGAAAAGATTTAGTGTGTGTGCAAGACACTAAACTATGAGGTCTCATAAATGCAATAATTTTTATGTAGAATCCAGATTTTGCTATGCTAATTAATCCCTATTAATCGATTTCCTATTATATACAATCTTATCCTATAACACTCCTCAAGCTAGAGCATAAATGTTAGTCATGCCTAGCTTATTACAAATATAATCAATTCGTGCTCCGTTCAAGGCTTTTGTGAGATATCTCTCAACTATTCTTCAATTTTAACATACTTTGTCGAAATTAGCTTTTGTTGAATTTTTTCACGCATAAAATGACAATTGATCTCTATGTGTTTAGTCCACTTGTGGAACACATGATTTGAGGCAATATGAAGAGCAACTTAATTGTCACTCCACAATTTCGTTGGTAACGAGGACTTAGGACCAACTTCATCCAATAATTGCTATATCCAAATTATTTCATAAGCAGATTGTGTCATAGCTCTATATTCTAATTCTGCAATAAATTGGGAGACTACATTTTGTTTCTTGTTTCTCCATGGCACCAAATTTCCTCCAACAAAGACACAATAACCAGTAGTAGATCTTTTGTCGATTTTGGATCCTGCCTAGTAAGCATGTGAAAAATATTCAATGTTAGAGTGACCATAACTTCTATACAGTAAACCACGCCCTAGCACTCCTTTCAAGTAACACAAAATTTGTTCTAGTGCTGCCCAATGAGTAACTGTCGGGGAAGACATAAACTGACTTACAACAATAGTCATATATGCAATGTTAGGGTGAGTCACTGTAAAACAATTCAATTTGCCAACTAGTTTCTTATACATTTTAGGATTTTCAAATGGCTTACCATCCTTTGTTGTGAGTTGTGAATTAGGGGTCATCGGTGTATTACAAGGTTTAGCCCTTAATTTTCCTGTTGTTGCTAGCAAGTCAAGTTCATATTTTCTTTGTGACAGAAAGATACCTTTCTTATATGTTAATACCTCAATATCCAAGAAGTGCTTTAACAACCCTAAATTTTTTATTTGAAATTAGGTGTGAAGAAAGGATTTGAGGGATAGAATACCCACATTATTACTCCTGGTAATGATAATGTCATCCACATATACAACTAGTAAGATTAGGTCATTTTTAGAATGCTTATAAAATACCAAGTGATTACACGTACTCTTTTCCGTACCAAACTTCTAAACTGTCTCACTAAACCGCCTAAATCAAGCTTGAGGACTTTGATTCAAATCATATAAAGACTTTCAGAGTCTACAAACTTTACCAGACTCCCCTTAAGCAACAAGCGCATGTGGTTGCTCCATATAAATTTCTTCCTAAAGATCGCCATTTAGAAAAGTATTCTTGATATTTAATTGATGTAGAGGCTAGTTATAGACAGCTGCTAGAGAGATGAATAGATGAATAAATGTCAGCTTTGTTATGGGAGAGAAAGTATCAGAATAATCAACATCATAAGTTTGAGCATACCTTTTAGCAACCAAATGGGCTTTAAGACAAGCCACAGAACTATCAGGATTAACCTTCACTGCAAACACCCATCTACAACCAATTGCTTTTTTACCTATAGGCAAAGTCACTAAATTCCAAGTATCATTACTGTCTAAGGCCACCATTTCCTCTTCCATCTCAGCATGCCAGCTTGGGTGAGATAAGGCTTCACGGAGAGTTTTAGGAATGGAGATGGAATCTAAGGAAGCAATAAAGTAATTGGGAGAAGAGGATAAGTGAGTATAAAAAACAAAAGAGGAAATGAGTACATTGGCATTTAACTTTTCAAATAGTAATAGGAAGATTAAGACTTGGATTGCTGGGGACTAGATCCAATGGCAAAGAGAGGTAAAGGACATGCATCATGAGTCCTGGACCTGCAGGAATAGACCTGGACAATGGGGGGTCAAGCATGTGGAGATGCAGGTGTATGTCTCTTTAATAAATTGTTAGAATGGGTGACAATATAAACCAATCAATCATCATCCTCTCCCTGATTATCATCCATCGAAGAGGTGGAAAAGAATGGAATATTCTAAAAAAAGTTGATATCTACAGACTCGAGATAGCGACGAAGAGTGGGTGAATAGCACCTGTAACAGTTCTAAACGCGAGAGTATCCAAGAAAAACACACTTGAGAGATTTTGGATCTAGTGACAATCCAAACTAAACAAGTACTACTAAAGATTTGAGTTTCAATTGGAAACAATGACTTTGACAGAAATAGAACAACGTATGGAATATTATTTTGAAGGATAGATGATGACATTAGATTAATCAGAAAACAAGTTGTGGATACAGCATCTGTCCAAAAAATTTTTGGAATTTTCATTTGAAAAAGAAGTGTTTGGGCTACCTTAAGGATAAGTCTGTTTTTTCTTTCAGCAACCCCATTTTAAGAAGTTGTATCAACTCAAGAGGATTGATGAATCATGCCATTTTGTGTCATATAAGACTGAAATGTGACTGGAAAATATTTTTTGGCATTATCACTTTGTAATGTGTGTAGAGAGGTTAAATTGTGTTTTGATTTCAACACAAAATGCACAAAATATTGAGAATAACTTAGAACGACTTTTCATAAAATAAACTAATTAACACAGGAATAATCGTCAGTAAATGTAACAAAATACTTAAAACTAGGCTGAGACATAGTAGGACAAGGATCCTAGACATTAGAATGGACTAACCCAAAAGGGAATAAGGCTCGTTTATTGACATTAAACATAGAAGGTAAACGATGATGTTTGACAAACTGGCAAGAGTCACAGTTTAAGGATGATATATGTGTAAATTGAGGACACAACTTTAAACAAGATAGAGAAGGATGCCCCAACCGACAATGCACGTCAAAGGCTGTCAAAGGACTGGAACAAGCAAGCGATCTTGGCACTTGTGTACCAAGAATGTAGAGACTCTCTGATTCATGATCTCTACCAATAATCTGCTTCGTTGAAAGATCCTAAAATAGACAATGATTAGAAAAAATGAAATACAACAATTTAAGGCTATGGTGAGTTTACTAATAGAAATTAAATTAAAAGAAAATTGAGGTAGGCTTAAAATAAAGGACAAAGAAACAAAGGAAGTTAGTTTAACAGTTCCAGAACTAGTAACACATAAAGAAGATCCATCTACCAAAGCAACATGAAAAGGAGTTGTATATGATTGAAAGGTGGAAAAAAGACTGGAGTTATCTATCATATGATTTGTGGCACCAGAATTATTGACCCATTTGAAAGATGAAGACACAAGACATGTAGATTTACTAGACTCAGTAGTAGCGGTGATAGAAGGAGTGGTAGACTTTAATGATGCATGATACTGAGAGAATTGAACAAAATCATCTGCAGATACCATAATAGTTTTCTTAGAAGATGATGTGGCATTGTTGTCAACAGCTGCAACATTAGCTGATTGAGAACGTTGAGGTCTATGTTGTAATTTTTTGCAGATGCTACGTGTGACCGGGCTCATGATAATAGTAGTAAACTGTGTTTCCTAAAGCCCCACCGTAGCGACTATCAAAACCTCTATCACTAGTCTTACAATAGCTATTACCAGAACTCCTATTATGATTATTGCTCCTCCTTCCTCTATTACTTGAAGGACCGCCTCTATTGCTTTGACGTTCGGTCTCATTCCAAATGCCTCGACAGAGTAAAGCATTGTTAACAGTAGGCTGTACAAATTGTGAAGTTTTGGTGCAATGAACGCGGGTAAAAGTCTCATGTAAGGAAGAAAGTTCAGGACTAGAAGGAACTTGGGTTTTAGCAACATCAAATTCGGAAGGCAAACCTGCTAGAAAGCTCATAACCGCCATTTGTTCATGCTAGGCTTGCTTAATTTTGACATCATTGCTAAATGGAAGGAGAACATTAAACTCCTCATAAGTGCGCTTGAAATCCATGATGTAAGCAGCGAGTGACTTATCCTATTTCTCTGAGCGATAAAATGCTTTACACATATCATAGATATGGGAATTATTCCCTTTTGCAGAATATAAGAAATTAAAATACTCCATCAGTTCGTTAACAAATTCATAGTGATTAATCATGCCAATTACTTCATTGTCAATTGAATTTAGAATTTGCAGGAATGAGTGGGTATCCTCTCGCAACCAAGTCTCCTTTGTTGCATTGTTAGGTAGATCACTGATGAGATGGTCATCTTTATTAATACTTCGTAAATAAACACAAGTGGTCTTACTTCATTCCAAATAATTTGCGCCATTAAGCTTGTGTTTCATGATTTTTGTCATTACTGGAACCACATCAGTAATCACAGACTTGCTATTGGACTTAATTTCTATCATTTTTTTAATAAGAAAATAGTGCCTAAAAATCAACAACCAATTTAAATCAATCAAAACAGCACCAAACACAGTACAAAACAATCACAACAGAGGCACAAAACGGCACTCGTAAAACAGCCCAATCACAAGTACAAACCAATTTCACAAAACGGCACCTAAACAACACAATATGATGGGAACGCACCAACCAAACAACACCGTACAAGATTAAGTGCAACAAATCAGTAACTAAAACACCATCGAAAACAACAACACAAGACACTAGGAACAACACAAAATGGCAACACCAAGAAGCCAAAACACTCGTCCCTCAAAAATAAGAACACAACAACCAGTAAGCAAGCAGCAAAACTTTAACTAAGACGAGGCAAGATGGGGACACAATACCCAAAACATGACAGCAACCACTGGCAAACATTAGAATCCAAAAAGGAAAAGAAGATACTAAAGGCATTGCAGCAGGTGGTGACGCAAATGGAGTCATAGAGCTCCTACACAAAGAGCACCCTCATGAAAGCACCAAACATCACAACCACCGACAAATATAAACTACTCTCCTTGAGTCGACGAAGGAGAAGAGAGCCGGAGCAAAATGGGTCAGTGGAAGCAACGTCACGCATCGACGCGTGTGTGAATGACCAATTTGAAGATGTGGTGTGTGAGAGCCATGGACGGGCCTTTCAGTGACTGAAGAAAAGGGAGGATCGGTCGGTGGCTTGTGGTTCTCCTGAGATGGGTAGTGGCAGTTGAAAGTCACCTTCTATGGTGACCTAAAGAAATAGTGTTGTTGGCTGAAAAGAAAAAATGGTTGGAGATTTTCTTAAACATGCTCTGATTTTTGGGAGAGAAAATATACTTTTCCTCATTCATGTATTCACAATATATAGATACAGTTTGTGACTGATTAGGAAAACAAATAAATACAATAAAATCCCTTTAATTATGTAACATCTTTGTGATTTTGCTATGCTACTTAATCCCTATTAATTGATTTCCTATTATATACAATCTTATCCTGTAACAGCATGCAACTAAGTCACTCTCTAAATACTAAAACTTTAGAGAGTTGGGGCAAAATGATTTGGATAAAAAGAAAATTCTAATCAGGTTGGCACGTGGCTCATGTAAAAAGACAATGCTACCCTTATTGTAATTCATGCAACACAGTGAGAAGATCTTATCTTATGGAAGACAGATTCGGGAGCAAGAAGTTTACAGTCCTAGCCAACTCAACTAGTTTATCTTATAGCCGTCAACACTTTATATAGTGGAAGGGGAGGTAAGCGAAAGGCAAGAACTTTAACTCACTCAAAATCTTTCTTAAAAGGATTATATTCTTAGGCATCAAAGTGCTATTGCTAGGAACACCCGGATGATCCCCTCAACGCTCTAGTGTTCTTTCTATGATCTTACAGATCTCCTTGGCATGCCACTCGGATGTTATGATTATGAAATAAAATGTTTCATATTCCTAAATTTTTGTCTAGACTTGGGTTGTACATCATGGTCTTATGGTTGAAAAGAAATTGACTCTATGAGTTTGACTGCAAAGGCCACTCCAAGAGCTTTCTTTGAGTTAATATTCTCTTCAGTAAGCCAAGAAGCATCAAAATCTGGATGGTCTCCATTTGATAGGTACCTGCTGAAACTACCTTGAGTTGAAGCAACTATCTGATCATCAAGCACAACTTCAGGCTCATCCTTTTGCAGCTGAAGATGTAGAGATTTAGAAGCCTAATGACGTGCAAGATTACTACTAGGTGAAGCAGGAGGCTTAAAATGTGCCTTGCTGAGGTGGCAAATCCATGAAATTGAGGACACGGCTAATATTCACCACCAATGCATCTCCAATTATCATCAGTTGAATACTTGAAATTAAACATGCTGTGCAATTCTTCTCTTTCACAGACATTGCAACTTGATGGTTTTGCCACTGCCAGAAATTTCTTCAACTTCTGTATTTAAATGTTTGCCTTTTCGCCACTGAACTCCAGATTTATTATTTTTTGTGGTATGAATTTTATCTATAATCACAATGCAGGTCATATTATTTTTTCCTTGGCCAAAATGATCTGTGACTAGAAATCTGGATATGGCATTCGCATCTGAAATACTGTTTCCATTGCAGGCAGCCTAATCATGAAGATATTGTGAACGTTGTCCACAGAATGTATGAGAAGGATGGTATATCTAGAGATGAGGTTGTAAGAATTGTAGATAGATTTCCCAACCAAGGTACTTTTATGTTCAACATGTCCTAAACTAAACTCTTTTTATATCATATTTTCTAGGTATTTTAAGAGATTTAGATAGTGATAGAATATCTAACTGGTAATAGATCCTTATGTGCTAATGCATTTTGCCTTACAAATGTGTGAAAAATGTACATCATCATAAAATTTTTGTCATCTTACACTCTCTTGGGTTGGTGATGTGGCCTAGACCAGTCTTGTGATTTTAAGCATTATCTTGGTATGGCGTCTGTTGCTGTATCTTTTGTTACAAAATTGTACTAGTATGGTTTGACATTCACTGTACAACTTTTTTTCCTCCAAAAGCTATAATAAGAATAGTATCAACAGTGCATAATAGTGTGTATATATATAAATTAAAGATCAGGCAATGGTTCAAAGCAACCTGACGTGCCCATACAATAGTTGTTGAAATGGAGGGAGGTAAAGTATTGAGTAAGTTAAGATCAGAATATGTATTAAAGCAACCGCAACTGGTTCAGCTTATGTATGTCCCACTATTTTTAATTTGTCCTCATTGTTAGTATTTATCCACTTTGGTCAAACACAAGTGATTGGGGGCATTGCCTTTATTTATTCCCTTTCGAATGTGATTGGGCAGCTCTGGATTTCTATGGAGCCCTAAGGTCTCGAACATATGACAAGGCTATTTCTGAGGTATGTAGTCCATTATCTAATGTGTGTTGGACTTTTGAACCTATTTGTAGTTATTTGTTTCCATTTTTTGTTTATTGTGGAATATTATTGGTTGTTTCAGGGTAATTCCTCTGAATTTAGTTTCATGGAGTTAACTCATTTGGCATGTGAGATGCATGATAGAGATACTGTGTTCTTAATAACTTTATTACTACAGAGTATTTCTTATGGTAGAGGGAAAAGATTCAAGGGCAAAGGACTATCACACTAAAATCCAAACATTACCAAGTCCTTAAATGTCATAGATGTATATCTTTATAAGGCTGTGCAAGATCTATTCCATGTGTATATATGTATGTACTGAAGTTTTTGTCGACATTTTTTTTGTTCTCACCCATTTTTGCTTCCAAAGCCTCAAAATCAGCATTCACTGTTTCCCAAAGTTCCATTTTTCTATCTGAGCCATCAAATTCCCACAAGGGAGTTCTTAGACTTGAGGCAAGGGTCATAGAAGTTGGTTTTCAACTTATATGGATTATCAGAGTATGAAGTCAATTATTTTTACCTTCCTTGTCACATTTCACTGGTGATAGATTTTGCAGTTAGTTTACTATTAAATTTTGTTGTGTTGGAAGGTAATTATGGATGAACAAAGGTCTTAAATGAGAGCAGAAAAATTAGTCAACATTTTGTTCTCTAATTCTATGATGAGAAAAAGAAGAAATTAATTTGTTTCCTAATTCTGACACTGAAAACCAAAAAGTGGAAAAGAGAAGGTAACGGAAAAAGAATCTGTCATAACCAGTATGTCTGAAATGGAGAACGTAAAATAAAGTCTCTTTCTTTCCTTGTGGGTTTAGTAGGAAATCAACCATTCCTTCCATCTATTCCCTTCTAACAAAGTCAAGTCTCAGCATTCCCCTGTCTACTGATTCTCCATCTTCCATCTTGCCTCTCTACAAAACATTGCGGAAAAGTTTACATATCGTTGGCATGGACTGTGCTACATTGATTCAACATTGTCTTTGTCCTGTAACCTATATTTAACACATTTCATTATTTACTGCATTCAATATCTTGCAGCCATTGTTTTTTTATACATCACCATTTATGTTGTTCTTAGATTCCTATGGTAGATATGCATCATTTGCCTCAAATCTATGAAGAATGTGGACACAGAATTCATTTCATGAACTTGCATCAGCACATGAACAGACATCTGAAAATTATATAGACTTGAGATTTTCTGGAGATGGTAAGTGGCCTTGATCTCTTGTTTGGGTGGCAAATTTTGTCCTGTAAAATGAGTAAGGAATATCTTATTTCAACCTTGAATTGAAGTCTGAAATTGGAGCAAAAATAAAATGTGATGACAATGACACAGAGACAAGGCCTGATTATAGGCAGTAAAGTCTCTCAAGTTATTTGCTGGACTTGTCCTATTCTGTGTAGACCTTTTTCCCAAATGATTAGTTGTTAGTCATTTTACTATTAGAAGTTTGCCATTGTTGATCCGTAAGTGCTTCTTAATGTTTGGATGTTTTAGCTTCTATGAAAGAATAAGCAGATTTCTTGTTTGACTTGTCACTTGCGTGTACATTGTAGTGGATTGATGAAATTGGAGGTGTTGAAAATCTTGGTGTCAAACTTCTCAAACAAATGAAGAATGAGAAACTTCCTCAATTTACTGCTCCAAAGGTAGATTAATAGTTTAATATCCCGCATATCTAATAAATTTGTGTTTTTCTTCTCTATTGCAACATTCTGTTGTAAAAAAGTTGTTATGACATAAATCAAACTCCAACATTATTAGTGTAGTGAGGACTATTGTTGCAAGTGACTAAATATGTAAGGAAGAGAATGTTTTCAATATACGTAGATTAGATGTGGAAAATCTGTCATTCTAGAAGTATGAAAGGCATTATAAATGGTGAACATGGCAAGAAACCGTTGTTTATTTAGTTGCAAATGGAAGATCAATAGTTTAAGTGCTTGTATCAAATTCATATTTTTTTTCAAATTTTTTGTTTAAGAGCTTATCTTAAAGAGATTGGGATTCTACTTTTTTCTATAAATAGGAGTTGATATCTAAAACATCCAAATGTAAGGCAATGGTATTGGTTGGAAAGGTACTTAGTTGTAAATGCATGGGTAAGTGCATTATTAATTGTTGTAGCCCATAAATGTAAGGCAATGAGAAAGTATTTAGCACTGAATTATTATGTGGAAACACAAAACAAACTACTAAGAATCATATCAGTGGGATCTATTCATCATGTAAAAGGAATTGACCTCATACTTGGAGGAAAACGTCTAGGTATCACATTGAATAATAAAGCTCCACATTCTTGTGTTTTAACAACTCAAATGAGGGTAAAAACTATGTGGGACCGTCAAATAATAGTTTTGGGAAAGTCTTTGGTAGGAGACAGTAGATGATATTGTTGGCGGAAGCTTGTGGCAACGGGTATAAATTGATAAAATATCATCACACTTAAAAGAACACAAAGAATATCTAGATGATTAGTTCGCAATGTATATGCACGTTTTAAAACAAATCCAACCATAGAAGCTTAAGAAGACATACCCAAATCGCGTGAGAATGCGATGATCGTCGAAGCAAAACACATGCCTTGCCTCTAACTTGTCTACCGAACCTGGTCCAGCCATGAATCACCCATAATGAGCCCTTTGTTCTCTATCAAAATGGTGTTTTGACACTGCTCACTTGATGGGAATGAATAGGCTAGTCTTTGGGTGAAAATGATCACGTTTCGGTAATTGTTGGTGGGGTTTTTGGTTGCTTTCAAAGAGGCATACGAGTTTTATTTTTGGTTGCGCTTCTAATTGAAAGAATGTGTGTTTTCCGCTGCTAAACGATCTAATAATCTGACCATAAAGACTGACTTTTGGCTTTAGAATTTGGCCAACAAAAAAGTCTTTGGACTAGGCCCAAAACTAGTTCATCTTACAAGACTTCTTTGGGCCTTATCCAAAACTGACCCTACGACTCCATTAATGGACTTAGAATGTTAAAACATGCTACTCAATCAACCTATTAACATCTCAAAATAGTCATGGCTTATAAAACAAGCTCGCCATAATAAAATAGCATCCGAACCAAAACTATCTTGACTTGGGCCTTCCATACTGGAAATTCCAAGTTAAGCCCATTTGTTATATAATGGTTTCAATATTTATATCTCACATAAATACTCATTATATGACTTCACTCAATTATTAAATTCGACTTCAGAACATGTTAGGATCCTTGTAAATTTAATTGCAAATTGAATTCCTGAATAAATTACTAGTTGAATGAATTCAACTATAATTAATTCGATCAACGATTGAAATAGGTCCATATAGTGTAACTCACTAGTTACTTATTAATTGGCAATGAAACCATGATGTCAAATTTTGTACATCAATCTCTAGAGTTATCTCAACCTTCCAAAGGATCTTAGGTTGATGAGCTAAATAAATAATCATAATAGCACAAAATGGACATGCCTTTTAAGGGCTTGTCCTCTGTTGCTGTTAAAAGACTCGAAGGTAAACTCTATTCTGATCTCTATCCTTGCCACAAATTGTCCTTGCCCTTTGTTATCCCATATGTGATCTTAGGAACAGAAGTTTTCTTATTTGTTCTACTTAACTAAATTGTGCTATCTTTATGTACCCATAATCGATACACAACCAACTAAAATAAATAACAAGAATGTCATCTTTCTTTTAGTCCTACACAAGATTCCAAAACGCGTTCTATGACATGGACAATGTGAAATTCAACCAATCCACTAAGATTGTATGAGTCTATTCATGTCAAGTATACATGCAAAAGATGTGTCAACTTCATATCCACAATCATGCGCAGAAAATAAAGAGATTATTAGAAAGTGATATGTATAACCAAATACCATAATGATTGTGGTCTTTCAATCAAAATGGTTCTCACTAACTTAGCGAATCATATACTTTTAGGAGTAGGAAACGGGAGTCCTTGTTGGAGCAGGCTCTTAACAGGTAATTAAATTCTCACGAGCATATTAATCTCACTCATGTATACATTGCCATTATTGTTTGGTTAATATCTCATGAGTGGACAACCTTGTTCAGTGTATAACATGCATGACTCAATTGATTTGGCTTCTAGTACTTGAGAGCCTTAGGTATACATTGACGTTCATGGCCTTTATACTATTTAAGTCAGGCCTGAACCTAGGCAGTTTAGTTATTTCAGGTATCCATTGTTGTTCTTAACAAAAAAACTCCTAAAACAATTCATATTTACATCGACTTAGAAATCCTAGCGTAGCCAATTATGCCAACCCTATGTATCCATATGCCGATGACACAATAAACTAAAACCCCTAACTGATGTTTCAGTGAAGAACCACGATAAAATTTTTTAAAATCATACTGTTTGTCAACTTAATATTTTGGTCTAGAAGATTTTTTGGGCAAATTTTTAATTATACTCTCACTTTATACATGCTCCCATTTTCAATATTTATATTCCATACATATCATATGCTTTCATATATATAAAAAAGGGAAACATAAAAGGTACGATCATGGACTTTTCTGATGGGCTCTAATCCCAGTCACAGGGATTGAGCCTAAGGTATTGGATTGGTCTTCATACCATGTTGACCAAGCCCAATCCTCATACTGCCATTGGTCTCCTTGAGAATTGGGTCTCCTTGGGACACCTGGTCCATTACATTGTCTTCTTGTGGGTACTGGGCCTCAATTGCTTCTTCTGTCTCCTTTGGGGTTTGTCAAGTACATTAGAATCCTCGGTATACCAAGGTGAGACTAAAAAAGCTATTGGGCTCTGTAAGCCCAATAATGAAAAACTAATTGCAAAATTAATTATTACAATCCAAAAATAATTAATTACAAAAATAATTCATCACAATCCTTTCTGAAAAAAACTTACAATCATTCATCACCTTGCTTCCTAGATTCCATGATCACCCATTAGACATAAGCATTTATAATCATCCATTCATTCATATAAAAAATAAATAAATTAAAAAACCTATTTAATTATTTCCTTACAAAAAATATTCTGGAATTCCTAAAAAATTCCAAAGATGTCCTTTGTGAACTAGACCCATATGGTAATGAAGGGAAAAGTCTCAAAATTTTTGCCCATTTTGCCTATATTACACTGTCTGGCCGTGTAAATCACTCAGATTACACGGCTTACCCGTGTAAGACTTTTGGACAAAGTTTTTAGTTACACGGCTAGACCATGTAACTCCAGAAATTACACGGTCAAGCCGTGTAAGTTCTTTTTTGTGATCTCGACAAAACATCTTATATGGTGAAGCCGTGTAGTTCTCCAGCTTACACGGCCTGACCGTGTAATTTATTTTGATGAGATTTCGATTCTGGCCGTAGCCCAGCTGTGACCTCGGTGGTTCCATCTGAGGTTTCGCCACCTCCAGAGGTTCGGGCCCCGACCAAAATGCAATCCAAACCCATCTTCAAAATGAAAACGTCATGATCGTCCACACATGACCTACACTCACAAAATCATCAAGAAAACAATTAAATAGCAATGCACATACACTATCAAGAGGTGGCTCTAATACCATTGTTAGCGGAAGCATGTGGCAACAGCCATAAATTGATAAAACATACATCATCACACTTAAAAGAACACAAAGAATACCTGGTTGCATGTTTTAAAACAAATCTAACCATAGAAGATTACGAAGACATACCCAAATCGCATGAGAACGCGATGATTGTCAAATCAACACGTGTCTTGCCTCTAGCTTGTCCACCGAATTTGTTCCAGCCATGAATGACCCACGATCAACCCTTCGTTCTCCATCAAAAATGTATTACAATGTTGCCTTGGTGGGGATGGATAGGCTAGTCTTTGGGTAAAGTTTTGGGTGAAAACAATCACATTTTGGCGATTGCTGGTG
>STGP01017410.1:502-11695 GCA_004918865.1 Caryocar brasiliense | reverse complement strand
ACGGGTGAGATGAAGCCTGGCATTTTCGGGAACGGTGTTGCAGGAGGGTCACGGGCTTGAGCTTGGGTTTAGTTTAGCGTAGGGCCGGATGTGTGTGAGCTTGGGTAGGTTTTAGGTTAGCAAGTGGGCCACGTTGGTTTACTAAATGGATTTTGGGCTTAATGATTGAGAGTTTAAATTAAGTGGGCTTGAACATGGACTTTTGGATCGACTTAAAATAAAAAAATATGAGACCCGGACTTAGAACTGAATTTCTATTTTGAGCAAATTTGATTTGGACAAAAATTTTTAAATTTAAATAATTATCTAAATTAAGCATAAATTAACAATATTTGACAGATCAGATTTTAAATGAAATTAAATTATTTTAGTTAAAATTTTTATTTTAAATTATGAAAATATGATTGTGTGGTGAATTTTTTTTTTAAAATATTGATAATGTCTTAAAATAATTTAATTTAACTAAAAAATAAACATACACTAATTCTATCAATGACAATTTGTAAGTTACAACTATAAAAAAAAAACATTATATCTATAAATACGTAATTTTGTCCAATTTAAAAGTTGTGAAAAGAAATTTAACTATTTTATTAACTAAATGAGATTTATTGCAGTTTAACGGGAATGGAAAGGGATTGTATTTAGAGAATGGATATTCTTATATATATATATATATACATATCATAATCCTCAATTGAAAGAAAAATGATAGTAACCCAAACATATCCGAGATACCTCAATAATCCATCAACTTTATTAAAAACTTAAAAAATTATTTTAAAAAAAATCACACTATTATAAAATATATGTTTTTTTAAAATTAAAATGTAAAATCGAAAAAAGAAATTAAAAAATTAAAAAAATTAAAACAATTAAAACAATGTCATCCCAGGACCAGAACTTCGTCAAAGTTTTACGAACACGCCTCGTTAAAATTCGACAACAATATTATCAGATAGGCACCGAAAATAAACTCATTCCTGTTTGAATTTGTTTGTTGAGTGGATACAAATTTTTATTTTACTATTAAAAATAAAATAATAACTTTAACATTTGTTAATTAAAAATAACTTTACAATAAAAAATTAAACTAGCCTCAGGTCACCAACCAAAACCAAAAGACTAAACGTCCAAAAACCAAAAGACTGAACTCGATTGCCGACATTGTTGGACTAAAAGTCGCAAATCCATACCACCAACCAAACCAAAGCGGTTCAAGAAGGGTGTCAATGACTTGGTTCAACGCAAGGACCCTCTTATTGCTCTTTGCGATCGCCCATGCCAATAAGAACCTATTATTATTATTATTATAATATTAGGCAAAAGTTTAATTATGTTGGAGAAATTTTTTTAATTTGTTATTCTTATTAATTTTGTACATTTTAAAATAATTAATTAACTGATAATAATATTAAATAATATTTAATTGTATAATTTTTAATTAATTAATTAATTAATTTTTAGTTACTAATTAAAAAATTATATGATAATTTATTTTTTTAAAAAATAAATATGTTTTAAAACTATTATAATAGTCATGACTTTTAAACCAATCAAGTTGTTTTTGTAAAAAATATAGGGTGTATTTAATTAGTATTTACTTACTTATTATTTTAAAGACATTTAGAGTATTTTAAAAATTTTTTTGCATAATTATTTTTTTATAATTAAAAGTAATTTTTTTTTTATAAATTGGATAAAACTTTTTTTTAATAAATTGAGAATAATTAGTACTATAATCATACAATGTTAAAAGAGAAAAAAAATTTAAAGATAGATGAAACACTTTAAATAACTCACACTAGATTAAAAATAAAACTTTGACTCAATTAAACTAATTTATAAGATACAAGAAATAAACAGAATCTTTTATTAATGGAAACCAATTTTTTATTTATTTTTAAAGTTTTCTTTATAGAATAGTTTCTTATTATCACTAAATTTTAAAATTAAAAAGAATCAGATATTACCATGAAAGGTGGAATTCAGCATTTTGTCAATTAGTCAAAATAAAAGGAGGGCACTTAATTTGTTTGCTATATTTGAAGGACCCGTATAATTTAACTGAGAAAAAAAAAGTTATACAGCGAATCAGAGTAAATTAATCAGTGGGCATATATATATATTTTTGGCATTAAGTAGTTTCATTTTACAAATTAACTTATAAAATACCCGTTGATGATGGGAGAATAGTAATCGACTTTTAAAAAATCCAAATAAATAATTGGACAGAGAGGGGGGTGCCTGTGCGTGTTCTCGAAAGCAGCGAATTAATTATCATTAGTATAGCTGCGTTGTGACGAGAAGAAGAGGGAGAGAAGAAATGGCGGAAGAGACAGCAAAAAAAAGCGAAGATCCACCAACCGACAGGCCTGTTAGAGTTTATGCTGACGGCATCTACGATCTCTTCCACTTTGGTCATGCTCGTTCTCTCGAACAAGCCAAAAAACTGTACATCTCTCCAACAAGCCAAAGATTTTTTTTTTCATTTTTTTATTTCTTTCTATATCTGGGTTCTAATTTTTTTTCTTAATTGTATCCTTGTGAAGAATTTCCAACACTTTTATGATTTCCTTACGAAAATTTGGATGTATATATATTCCTACTTGTTTGAAAGATGTTTTTGAAATTAGCATGTAAATCATCATTTTTTCGTACGACTTTTGTTACGAAACGTGGTAGTGAAGTTTAAGTGCGATGGGAATCATAATTTGGACTCAAATCTTGCGTGGGATTTCTATTCAGCACCACTCGGGTGAAGTTTTGAATTTCATGTTTTGGTTTTTCTTTGTTTGAATTGTAGGTTTCCAAACACTTATCTGCTGGTTGGATGCTGCAATGACGAGATCACGCACAAATATAAAGGCAAAACAGTCATGACTGATAAGGAACGCTACGAGTCTCTTCGCCATTGCAGGTTGGTTCCATAAAATGAGAGTTTGATCACTCTTTCCTTCTGTGAAATGGCCTTTCACTTCTCATGTTTTCCTTTTCCACGAATGCTTTAAGACAACTAAGGATTGAAGTTTAAAGAGCCAATGGGTTTTGCCGCGTTCATGTTTTATCTGTGTAAATGGGTTTTGTTCTTTTTGAACATTTTCTCATGCATTGGAATCTTCTTCATTGGCATATTCTATTAATTTGGGTCGTAATATTCAAAGAGCTTTTCATGTCATGGATTGAAGGTTCACGACTCATTGCTCAGAGTGTAACTATGGCAGGTGGGTTGATGAAGTTATCCCTGATGCCCCATGGGTGATCAATCAGGAGTTCCTAGACAAGCATCACATTGATTATGTAGCCCATGACTCTCTTCCGTAAGGTTTATTAGCCCAAATAAACATCTTTAAATTGTCACTTGAAAATTTTCAGAATGGTCTTGAATACAGCATACTTGTGTTTTCTTCTCATCTTTTAAATCTTTGTTCTCCATTTGTATTATGCATGGATTAATTCTTTTATCCCCTCCCCCTTCTCACATTACTTGCTGAATTTGATTTTTTCATAAAATGTTTTGGATTTTTCCATTACTGTCTGAGGCATGTTATGTTCGTTGACAAAGATGATATGCGGTCTTCTATACTTATCATTTTTCTAAAAATTCTGTGTTTGTGATGCTTCATTTTGACAATTATCTTCATGATATATGCATTAATGCATGTAAAATAAAATCCTGTTACTTTCTTGTTCTTCTGCAGAATATTATGTATTTATTCAGGTTTCATATGCTCTTTCAATTTGTTAACTATGTATCTTCTTTAATATGGTAATTGTTTCTGTTTGCCTTCAACCTGTAGTTATGCTGATGCAAGTGGGGCTGGAAAGGATGTCTATGAATTTGTAAGTTGAGCGATAGCTACTTTTGCTTTTCACTTATGCTGGTAACCTTGGTTCGATATAGCCTTTCCACTTATTTTGTGCATCTTGTTTTGGTGGTTTTATTTGATTGAGGTCTTTCCATGTGTGGTGATGGCAATAAGGTTTTTGCATTCTACTCTATGCATGGGCATCATTTTTACTTCTCTTAACCAATGTAGAACTTGTGCTTGTTTATTGTGGTTGATCTGCAATGTGCATGACCACATATTTTGCTAAGTTGTGTCATTGTGCCAATAGTGTTATGCATAGGTTCTTGCAGCTATTATGATGATGGAAGTGGGGCTTGTAGTTTTATCTTTAATTTCGTGGGTCGAGTTGTTACTTGCTTTCACAAACATCCACAGGCCTTGCTTTGACCATGCTTTCCCTATTTAGCCTGTGTAGTGCAAGATATTATATTCTTAATGTCTTCCCAAAATGTCAAGTCAAATAAGTCTTTGCCATTTATGTCATCAATTGCATCTCTTCCTGGTAAACCAGTTGATACTGGGCTTGTTTTACGTGCCTCGGAATGTTATTCTAGACTCCAATAACCATCTTGATTTGTTATTTTTATTCAACTGGTAGACCCATTTCTTTCACAAATTATAACGAAGCATGGTCAGCTTGATGCCAAAACTTTCTGTGCAGGTCAAGGCCGCTGGAAAATTTAAGGAAACAAAGCGAACTGATGGCATCTCTACATCAGATATTATAATGAGGATTGTTAAAGATTACAATGAGTATGTGATGCGTAATTTAGCACGTGGATACAGTAGAAAGGAGCTTGGAGTTAGCTATGTGAAGGCATGTTCCCATATATTTGCCCCCTGTTGTATTATTTTACTGATTTTGTTATTGCAGTCATAACTGATTTCTGTTTGTTCTTATCTTTAACCAGGAAAAGAGACTAAGAGTAAACATGGGGCTAAAAAACTTGCGTGATAAAGTGAAGGAGCATCAAGAGAAAGTTGGGGAAAAGGTAAGTTCATTATCATGCAACTTGTTGCAAGCTCACATGATGTTCATGCTTGGATTCCTGGTGGATGGGTAGTTAGAGATTTCTTTTGGTTCCCTTTTTCTCTGTTTCTGGGAAAATATAAATGATATATTTTGTTTCAGCTGATTGGGCCAGTTGTTAGTGTTATCTGAGTAGTTATAACCATTTTAAGATGAATTCACAGAAGTTGTGGTTAGATGTGAATGGTACACATGAAACAGAATTCATAAAAATATAAATGATACTAGTTTGTTTGTTTTTTCACAAAGAAATTCTGATTAAATTCTTTTTTTGGCAAAATCTTAATTGATGAATTGAAATACGGAGTTGTAGCGCCAAGGCAACAATGGAAGGTTGAGAGTTTTATTACTTGGACAGTTAGTTTTATCCAACTAGGGAAGAATGAAGCAACTGTTGAAGGAACTTATGTGAATTTCTTGAAGATTTTTTGTTATCAAACTACTGTTATTGTTACAGTAGTAATGGAGTTGCCATTCACATATAATATTTTGTCTTGTCCCTTTTTTGGTGTAGTTATAATGTTAATTGGTGATCCACTATATCCAAATTTAGGGTTATCCGCTAGTTGGTGATGAGGGATGGCAAAACTAACTGCAAAAGTGGGTTGGGATTTGACCTGTCAAAACAGGGGCTGGTTGGGGATTGGTAGAAAATTGTGGGAATGGGCTGGGGCTATGGATGATTTTGATCTGGCCCGTCCCTGGCCTAGCCCTGTCCGTCCCCAGCTATTCCCAGCCTGACCAGTCCATATATTTATAATTTTTTCAGCTACTATATATGCTTTACCTTCAAATAAAAAACGTTCTAAATTTTATAAGTAGTATAAATATCTACTAACTATATAAAAAGAGAGTTGTTCCTCAACTTTTTGTTATAAATTTCATGGATGAAAAATACCCTTAAACAATGTTACCATACTTCGTTTACTATTTTTCTGTTTTTGACAAGTTTTATATTTGAATTATTTTAAACTAGTCCCTAATATACTCATTATTTTCTATTTTTGACATGTGTATTCACATGTTTATAATTCATTGAAAATTAAAGGTGTCAGTCAGCTTGTAATTTATTTGATTTATACTTACGCACAAGAAAATTAAATATTAAATTTTAAATGACATACTATCTAAATTAGAAATTGTTGATCATTTTTTTCTCCAATCAGAATTTCATAAAATTCATGTATGATAGGGAAAAATCAAATTCAAGACCTTGTTTAGTATACTCAATAAGGGGCAAAATGGCAGAAAAAGGGGAAGAGGTATGACCCATGAATCGTGGAGAATGAAATATCTGTGCTGTGGGCTGTTGGGAGAGAATATGATACATGGCAAAATGTCAAGGGAAGGGGACATAACAACCTAAGGAATAAAAGGGAGAAAGCAACATTGATGGGGGACACCTTTTGGAAGAATTATCAATTTGGGAAAGGGGCATAAACATTCTGCATGGGAATACAATTCTTGGGGGCCACTTGTAGCCAATTTCTTTTTTTTCCTTGTCTTTTTCTATTGGTTTCTATGTTACAATCGGGAAGTAGAATAGAAGAAGCATTGTAGCACATTTCCTTCTATTAATCATGTACCAATTGCTGTTGAGTTCCTTTCAATTAGTATCTTTTCTTTTCATTAATAGTTCCTTTCTCTACCAAATTGGTCCGACTTGCTGGTTCCGCTAATAACCAAAACAAAAATGGTAGGGAGAGTAGAACAGGTGGAGAGGAACGCGACCAATGAACCCATTGAAACATTTAATTGCGTGGCACAAACACCCTCGGTGAGTGACACCACAAATAAAACCACAACATGAGCTCTCCTTTTTGAGGAAATATCACCCATCGCTAAAATGATAGGCATGCCTAGTTTTGATGGCGTTGACCCTGTAGGCTTCGTCGCTAAAGCTGAACAATACTTTGAAATTCATGGAATCTGGGACAGACTTAAGGTCTCGCTAGCTTTTGTAAGTATGGACGGTGCTCTGCTTCATTGGATATGGTGGCTTTTGCAATGAAATCCTGAGCTCTTGTGGGATGAATTAAAGATTGAGCTTTTGCAACGATACAGTGGCGACATCATAGTAATTCGCCACTATGAGTATCTTGCTACGGTGAAATAGGTGGGTACAGTAGTAGAGTTCATCGACGATTTCGTGGCAAGGGCAACGCAGGCGCTGGGAATGGCCGATTCACAGTGCATGGGATTTTTCCTTTATGGGTTATGGGAGGACATTAAAGTAAGGCTAAGATCCCACGACATAGTTGACCTTTACAGGACGATGAAGTTGGCATGCGAAATCGAGAGAGATATTGTACTCCTTTCACAACAAGGGGAGATTAAAGGGACGATGAATCATGGGCTTGGGCCTAAGGCAATTGACTTGACTTATCCCGCACTTCACCAACAATTGCTCAGGCCTAGCGGCGAGATGGGCTCCTCATGAAAGCCCCAGACAAAAATTCGGGCGACCCACAACAATATCCAGCCTTATTTGCTCCTACAAACCAACACCTATCTTCATCTCCTTTGGTCACTTCCTTCCCTTGTGGCATCCTTTTACTGCAAAAGTTGTTGCCAAAGCCTTCACTAATGAAATAGTGCACTTACATGGGATGCCTCGAACAGTGGTATGCAACCATGATCCTCTGTTTATGAGTACTTTCTGGAACGAGTTATTTTAGTTGCAAGGGACCCAACTGAAGTTTAGCTCTGCCTATCACCTACAAACCAATGGTCAAATGGAGGTATTAAAGCGTTTGGAAACTTACGTGAGGTGCTTCTCTTCGGAACAGGCATTGGGCCAAATGGTTATGTTGGGCAGAATTTTGGTATAACACCAGCTTCCAAAGTGCCATGAGAAAAACTCCCTTTGAAATAGTTTATGGGCGGGAACCTCCGGTGATACAACGGTACTTACCAGGTGAGACACGGGCTGAATTGGTAGCTAAAAGCCTCCAAGACAGCGATGAAATCATTGGAGGGCTTCAATTTAATCTTTGCAAAGCTTAACAATTGATGGTCAAATATGCCAATTGCCATAGGAGGTAGCTCCAATTTTCAGTAGGGGATAAGGTCTTTCTCAAACTCCACTCCTATCGTCAGCAATCTGTCACCTTACGCAATTGCCCCAAGCTGGCAGCACGGTATTATGGCCCATTCGAAGTATTGGGAAAGGTCAGTGCTATTGCATAAAAGCTAAAGCTTCCCACGGTCTCCCGTTGTTCCATATGTCACAATTAAAGTGGGTCATTGGCAATCAACCAGCTTTGTCTGAATTACCAGGTGTTCTTGATGGGGAAGAAGGACCCATAATTGAGCCCGAGAAGGTCCTTTGACAGCAAAATATAAAGCGGGATGGGGCGACCGTGCAGCAATATTTAGTGCAATGGAAAGGACAAAATCCTGATTAGGCCACCTGGGTTGATATGGCAGATTTCTTAGGACAATTCCCTTAATTCAACCTTGGGGACAAGGTTGCTTCTCAACCTGATGGCAATGATAGGGAAGAATCAAATTCAAGAGCATTTTTAGCATACTCAAGAAGGAGCAAAATGGCAGAAGAAGGGGAAGAGGTATGATCTGCAAATCGTGGAGAATGAGATATCTGTGCTGTGGGCTGTTGGGAGAGAATATGATATGTGGCAAAATATCAGGGGAAGGGGATGTAATAACCTAAGGAATAAAAGAGAGAAAGCAAGATCTATTGGGGACACCTTTTAGAAGAATTATCCATTTTGGGAAAGTGACAGAAACGTTCTGCATGGGAAAACAATTCCTGGGGCTGCTTGTAGCCAATTTCTTTTTGTTCTTGTCTGTCTACTGGTTTTTCTACTGGTTTTTGTGTTTCAATCAGGAAGTAGAATAGAGGAAGCATTGTAGCACATTTCATTCTATTAATCAAATGCCAGTTGCTATTGAGTTCTTTCCAATTAGTATCTTTTCTTTTCATTAATAGTTCCTTTCTCTACCAATGTCATACACGAAAAGAGATTTCTAAAATCAATTGTAACTTTATTTGTTTAAACTACCTTATAACTGTATTAAACTATAATTGAACAAAATTATAAGTCTTCCAAGTTAAGTATCAATTGGTGTTCGTAGTCGATCGGCTTTTGTTCTCACTTTGCATTTGTGGAAGTTGTCATCTTCAAGTGGATGAAAGTTGTGGTTTGTAGGTGTAATAATTGTTCATTTGGCATTCCAATGGAATTTGGTGAACTAATTGTGTTTTGTTGTAGAACTAATTTTGTTTTGTTGTAGAAGTGATTTTTGTATATAGGAAAACATGCAATTTAGGATGTGAGAGGATTTGTGACATTGGACATTATGGCTGTAGCTTTACTTTCATGGGTAATGTTTAATGTAGGTATAACTTTTATATTTATATATATATTGAGTTATTGGTTAATGTATGTATGATTAAACATGTAGGTTCGATATAGTTAGTTGTTTAATGTAGGTGTTGGGCATTTGTTTGAAATTACATATATATTCTTTGTATGACAAAATTGGACTTTTTCGGGTAGAAGTTGGGGATTTTTCCCCTGCAAGGGATGGGCGAGGATGGGATGAATTTTGTCCGCCAATACCTGCGGTGGGGATGGGTACGGAAGTCCCCACCCTTGCCTGTCTCGACTGCCATTCCTATTGGTGATAGCATATGTACAATGCCTACAGTGGTTCTAGATTAACAAGGACTTAGAGCAGTGCATATCAAGGTGATCTTAATCCCATTTAATGCTCATTTGATATTTACTAAGGGGATGTAAAAGACAAGTTTTTTAGACTACCGGTATTTGATCAGTCATTCAAGAAACATGGTTGGCCCTTGTTTTGTGAATACTAACATTGTATATGCAGTGATTTAGGATGACTAGCGATGGTATTCCCATCATCAGAGATCATGTTCCCCTAATAACAGAATCACTCCTACCAAATGCTATTTTTTAAGTTATCTTCCATCTAAGATTCTCTTCTAAGATTTGGGGGTGCAGTTGTGCCAGTACAACAGCACACGTGGTATTTTTCTTGTTACAGTTGCCTTGCCAAATAACAATTCTTCTAAGTTGCTGTCATTCGGTTGCAATTGCATCACTTACCATGCAGCGGAAGAGAACAAGAAATTATCTTAATAAAAGACAATACATAATAATTTGGGCCTTGTGTTCTGGTATGATGCTGCAGATTCAAACAGTAGCTAAAACTGCTCGTGTGCATCGGAATGAATGGGTAGAGAATGCTGATCGATTGGTTGCTGGGTTTCTTGAAATGTTTGAAGAGGGTTGCCATAAAATGGTTAGTTTTCTTCTCTCCCACCTTGCTAAAGCAAAAGTGCCAGTAGATTCTATGTATTGGCTATGCACAAGGATTATATGTAAAATCAATGCATGCTGATGGTCCATTTATTTTACATTTTTATCAGGGAACAGCAATAAGAGATCGAATTCAGGAGCGCCTTAAGAAGCAGCAGTTATTAGGGCTTGCATATGACAAAGATGACGATAGTGAAGAGTATTACTATGATTATGATGATGATGAAGATGATGATGATGGAGTTGAATATGACGATACAGAAGAAGAGAACAGTGATGAAGACAAACGATAAGGCATGCTCTTAGGCTATTGATATTGATTTTGGTACTTTATACTTTGTTCAAGACGTTTATGTTATAGTAAGTACAGTACCAGTTTGACAAACTACTGTGTCTGTGTGCGGCGTGTGTAGGATACAAAGACAATGCCAAATGTAGCATGAACTTTCACATGGATAATCTATGTGAAATAAATCAAATGTTGCTTCTGTTCCCGCACCAAAAAGTATAAAGCCTTTGACCTAAATTTCAAACATTTCAGATATTTGAGGTTAGTTTGTTTCTTTGTTTTCAATTTGGCTTTTGTAATTAAGGGTAAAAATAATTTTTTTAAAAAAAATTTTTACTACATATTTATATTTTTTACTATTAAAAATAAAGTTATTAGTTAAAAATCAATTTATAGTTAAAAGTGAAACTAACTTTTTAGTAGTGGTGTATTGTTTGATTCAGAATTGCTTTGATGCAGATATTTTTATGCTTTTAGGCGTTGCTTTGGCAAATGTAGTAATTTCAAATTTGATCATTTGGTGAATAATAGCAAGGCCAGTCTTTGGTCGATTGGCGAGAAGTAGCAAAATCATGATTAACCGAACAACCTGCCAGAAAGTCAAGGGCAAATTTAATTAGTTTTTAGTTACTAAAACTGTTTTAAAGATAACCTTAAATGTTTTTAATTTTTTTTTATAAATTTGAATAAAAATTTTAAGTCAGTTTAAATTTA
>STGP01017384.1:0-10450 GCA_004918865.1 Caryocar brasiliense | reverse complement strand
TTCAATTTTTCATACCTTCATTTTTGCTGCAGCTTCCTTCATTTGCTCAATTGTAAAGACGCCAAAGACATCATCATCTGTTACTGCATTGATCACAGCGAGTGCAACATCATCAACGCTTATTGGTGGTGCCAAGAAGAGATCAGAGGCTGGAAGAGAACTCAGTGGTTTGGTGAAGTTCTCGATAGAACGGAGAATTCTCTCCACTGGTTCCCCGATTAAATCCAGCGGAATCTCCGAACCATTAAACCTCCTTTTTCCATATATGAATCCAGGTCTTAACACAACACCTGAAGAAATTCACAGTCAAAATCATGGAAGTGACAACATTATAAATTTTGTGTTCGTATTTTGGGGGATAAAAAGGAACAGATGGATTTGGCAGCACAACATAGCCATTTGACAAGGAGCAAGAGAGACGGTTTTCCCCCACACATGTTTTTATAAATCAATCTCCTGAAAAATCTTTGGAAAAATAGTGTGGCAGCAAATGGCATGTTTCTACTTCAGGAACTCACTCAAAATGTAATCACCACGCAGAAAAATATAATCCCACTTCAATTATTGGTTCTCTTCACTTAAGCATCCTTTTTTTGGGAGTTCTTGATTGTCCCATAGTGTACCGGTATTTGATGCATGACCGTAATTCAACCATAATTATTTTCTGAAATTGTTTTTTACCGGTTGCTCCTCCCATTAAAGCCACAGGCAAAAACATTTTATGCTAATATACAAGACATATTAAATTACCAGAGTTTGGATATTTGGAGAGAACTTCTGACTCCGCTTTCCTCTTTCCGGTGAAGTATCCGGATGAAAGTAAAAATGATGGTAGATTGTAATCATGGACAGATATCAAGATGAATTTGGGAATTCCTGCAAATGAGAAGACAAGACACAGCATTGAATACTATACATATACAAAATTATCAACGCAGATGCTCTATGTACATATGTAATCAAGCAAGTTCGACAGATGGCAAACCAATGAATATAGATGATAAATTCATAAAACATTGGCAAAACTACATATACTACAATTTGCAGTAAAATCTGATAGTTACAACACCATAGGATAAAGCCACGGCATCTTGGAAGTGAAGACAATATATAAGAAACAAGAAACATAAATTTGGCTCAAAAAAGAGAAAAAAGAAATCATGGAAGTTTCATATAGCAAGACATACAAGCACAAAGAGGTTGCAAACCAATGGCTTTTAAGGGAATCATGCAAGTAGCGGAATAAGAAGAGTCTAGAAATCATATGCTTTGACATCTATATCATACTCAGTCAGTTGGTATCATTTAAACTGAAAAGTGAGTTCAATTATCAACTCTCTCAATCTCTAATAATGCCTTCATATAGGGACCGAATTAGCTACCAAAGTCACAATTGGAAAAAAGAAACAAAAAACCCCCAGGAAGTAATACTTGTATCCATCGTGATATCTCAATAAACTACAAACATCTAAGGAAAAACAACTTCCAAGGACTGGTTACTCTTTTCAGTGGGTCAGGGTAATTCAAAAAGGAAGAAGAGCAAGAATAAAGTCTTTGCTTTAATTCCCAAAACAGTCCATAATCAGTCCAAGAAACAATCCATGCGGATTTTGGCAGACGACAACATATATACATGCATAGGCACATAAACCATACACATACAAGTGCGAGCATGCACAAAAACGAACCCTAACAACAATAGTAATTAAAAGAGCAGCAGCTCATAACTCATTAGCCAAGATATAGTAAGGATTACCATCAGGGCATGAGATTGTCACCAATATAACAACAAAATCATTATAACATTACAATGTGATAATTCACAATTCTTACCAAAATCCTTTGCAGCATTTACTGCAACAATATTAGCCTCGCCGTTGATCCTTTTCATCTGTTCCTCACTGCCAAAACCTCCAATCGTTGAAACCACTGCAGTGGCCCCAGGAAGTACTTCGTCCCAGTTTGCATAGAAAACATCTCCTGCATTTCATTAAGACAAATTCAAAGTTTCAAACAGCACCAAAACAATGCACATGCAAGCTAAAAACTAAGAAATTTAGGTATGACATAAAACAAAATTTATAGAAAGAGCATATCGAGGAGTCTTTTTCATTTCTGAAGTATGATAAGTATTTGAGGCTAGATAACCTAAAGGAATGAGGAACTTTGGTCGATATAATTCTTTTTTGGGTGATATCATAAGGATATTGAGCCATTTAATTCTGCATTGTAGTGGATGAGGTTCCCTGGGAGCTTTGCCTACACAACAACAAGGATTAACTCCAGAAAGTGAAGAAAAGGAGATGGATTCTTAGAAGAGCTGTTCTGTGGTCCCAATTCTTTTCTGGTGACACTTGCAAAAAGAAAATTCAAGAGCTTTTGAAACTGTGAACTCCTTGAGAAAAAAGGCAAGATCCATTTGTCCTGCATCATAGTGCAGTGCATCTGGTATTGCTAAAGAACTAAATGTAATATTTGCCATCAACTGGAGGTTCCTCAAAGTGGTATGTGTTAAGTTGACAAGGAATTGGCTTCTAAGATTAATCATTGGGGGACAGTAGATGATGCATACATTTGCTTAAAGCCCTGAATTTTTGTGTTGGTGCAAAACTTTGATGTCTCATACTACCTGCCAAGTCCTGCCATTGCTACTACCATAAAATTTCTAGTGTACGTTGAAAATGGGTTCAGATCTATAATGACCACTTTAACAGGTTTATTCAATTATAACACCAGAAGCTATTCAGGAGTGTATAGAAATTGCACATGCCTGGTATCCATGTCACCTGGTCTAACCATGAATCTGAGTAAGTAGGGCGCCCTGATCTGAAGAATGAACAAACTTTTAGACTTCAAACTAATTTAAACAGGAAAAGCAAACAAAAGAACTGAAAGAAAGCCATCAGCCCATAAAGAATAGTGGAAATGCAGTTTTGTAAAACAGACACCTGCTCAGGCTTACAGCCTCTATGCCCTTCGATACAGCAGCCTTGCAAATAGCAGAACCAACAAAACCAGTGCCTCCCAAGACCACAATCTACTAGAAAAAGAATATCAGCAAGATTCATTCCGCTAAAAACAGTCCAAAAGATAAATTATGCATGAATAAACAGAACACAATAATAACTTCTGCCAGCCTATACCCGTTCAGTCTTAACATCAGCAACTACATCAATCGTAGAAGATTGGAAGTCGTCATTAATGACTGCTCCTGAATACTCGCATCTGATCTGAAACCTGCACAAGTTGAGAGTAGAACGGCAGGCACATCAATTGTCGGTTTTCATCTCAAGTCATTATATGCAAAAACAGAAGAAATGGCAGCAGACCAAGAATCAGGAAAATTCAACAAAATGCTGCCATAACACGTCAAAGTTGATATCAACCCTCGGTATATTGTCCTCAAATCGCTAACATATTGGGAACATGGCAAATACCATATTCAAGAGATTGATGCAGAATACTATTCTCGAAGCCAACAACTAAGATAATTCTTCTGGATATGTCCTTTATGTCAAAAAAGAAAAACCCTTATAGGATCTACTTCATCACTATTACTTCATAGGTAATTATGTTGGAATGAAATCAAAGTATTACTTGGTCCTACCGCTCATAAGTTGTGGGTTATGAAATCAATCCTCATATTGTTTATCTCTATCATACAGGCCTTCTTCAGTTAGGAAACTGTTCGCTCGTTGGACCAACTATCGCGGTCCTCTACAATTTAGTTTCACCTCCATACAAGGGGGCTCAGTACCCACAAACTCAGAGATTTGAAATTTAGTTCGACAAGGATGGTTACAATGGAGTTACAGGACGGACAAATGGTTTAATATTACATGCCGAAAAAACCAACTCGATGTGGGATTACTTCACCCAGCTAGTCAAGCAGCAGTCAACATCTTTCTCTTGTATTTCTTCAATGTGGGATTACGGAGTCACAGGACAGACAAATGGTTAGAAATAAAAGAATTAAAAAAAAACATATCAGAGAATAAAAAATTAATGTAAATATATTTATTTATTTACGGTAATCAGAACAGAAATTTCAACTTAAAAATCAAATTCTTCAGAAAAACAATAAAAAAAGCAAAGAAAAAAAAAACATAAATCCTGTAGAGATAGAGAGACTACCGTTTGGAAGAATGCAAGTTTAGCGGAGCACGGAAAGAGACGCGAGGGAGAGGAGAAGAAGAGTATGAGGAGAAGGAGGAAGAGCAAAAAATGGTTGGGCAGAGTAAAAACGACGTCATTTTTGAGAGATTACTCTACAGCTTTCTCTCTTTTGTGTTGTGCTGCGTTGCGTGCTTGTGCAACAACGAGGCTGAGCTCTGGCTCGTATTTGCTTGCCCCCAATTAAATTCCCTCCCATAAAAAAAAAACAATAAATGAATAAATTCACGTAACTATGAAATGACATTATTGCCCTCGCGTCTCTCCCCAAACGACGGCGTTTCAGAGGGAAAAAACAACTTCAAATTTGTTGGCGCATCATTTACCCCCGATTCATTCAACCACAGCAGCGCATCGTTAATTCTCGGTGGAGAGCGGTTGCTGTTTGCTACTTGCAGTTAGCGGTTGCGGTTGAAAATGGCGGGATCGACGAGAAGAGACGCCCAAGCTCTTCTTCACTCCCTTCGCTCCGCTTATGCCACACACACCGGCTAATCTCAAGGTCGTTTCTTCTCTTCGTTTTTGTTGTTCTCTCTCCCTCTCTCCTTTTATTCGCGCGTATGAATGAATAATTACTGAAGAAGCTCTTAACTTTTCGCCGATTTTTTTCTCTTGTTTTACTGCAGACCATAGATCTCTACGTCGTTTTCGTGGTCTTCACTGCTCTTATTCAGGTACTGTTATTATCATCTTCCGATTTCACACCTCGTTTTCCTTTTTTCCACTCAAGACTGCGTGCTTTGGTGTTTCTTTATATTTTATTTTATTTTATTTTGAAGAATGAAATACCTTAGAAAGAAAAAAAAGGAAGAAAATTGATTGTGATCACTCTCGATTAGATAATTGTTCCATGCTCTGTTATCATAATTTGGCATACACTTTTATCTTAGGTTAAGCTCCTGTTTGTGTTTGGTTAATCTTCATTTACCTTAAGATGTATAGACGGAGAGTGGTGATGTTTCTAGAAGGGATTTTTGGAATGCGTTTATTTCTTTGTGTGTTCGTCTGTGGCAATGACGGAGCTAGGATATTTTTTTAAGGGGTGCCATCATTGTGTTATAGAGGTGAAGAATAAAAATATGGTTACCTTGCACTCAATGGCAACTCAGCAACTTAAATGGAGCCTCCTCCCTGGCTCCATTAATGACCCATGGGGTTGGGTTGGGTTGGGTTGGGTTGAGGAGGGTAGGCAGGCTTATTATGAACTTCTTCGAATTCAAACCCCTCAGAGAATAAAATTATGATATACACTACGATGGATGCAGCGGTATTGGAATGTGAGAGATTATTCTTATTGGACTGTTTTAGGTATTCGAGTCAATTTTGAATTAAATGGTTGGTGGTGCCAGCCTGCTAGGTAATGTTCATTAGTGTTGTATTGATGGGCATGATTATTTAGTTGTGCAATGTCACATTTTTCTACTGTTTAAATTGCATCTCAGATGTCCCATGGTTGCGGAGAAACAAAGGGGATGTAAATGATGCTGTTAGAGAGATATAAGACCATGTTTGTTTGGATAGGCAGATAGAATTAATCTCCATGAAGTACAACAATGAACTGTATATCTCTTTGATATGATGGGCTGGTTGAAATGTATGAGGAATGTCTTATCAACCTCACCATCTTCAAGCGGTTCTAACCGTTTGTAAACTTATCTCCCACCAAACCTTTTTGGGTTATGCATGCATGTCTTTTGTCACAGTATATTTAGTTTAAGTTTGCACACAAGTTGTGTTGTTCAGATGAGAGGGCATTTTAATAGATTTTGGTTTCATGCGGGTAGTTTATATGGCTATTGCTGGATTCTAGATTTCGGGACGAGATTTTTAGAATTTCGGTATGGTATCAATATTAGAAATTTCAAAAATCAGGAATTCAGGATCGGAACTGGATTTAGTTTCCGAAGTCCTGAATTATCGAACAAGCAAAACGGCGTCGTTTTATTTTAGTGAAACAATGTTATTTCGTAGTAAAACGACGTCGTTGCACTTATTGTAGTAGTGAAATTTGGAATCAGTATCAATACTAAATTTTTTACAGGATTTCACTACCGATCCTGAGAATTTGAGATTTTGAAATTGGGATTGGTACCTAAAACTTTTGATTTTGGGAATTTGGTATCGGTATCAATCCCGAATTCCCGAATCCTCACTCTTCTACTTCTTCGTCTTCTTCTCTCTCAAAAGTCTTAAATTACTTTTTCTTTTCTTCATTGCAAGCAAAGCAGATTTGAGCCCACATTTCCGCTACTGCTTCTAGGTAAGCATTTACTTGGCTCAAATTTGCTATTTTATTGAGTTTTTTCTGGTTCTGTTTCGTGAATTTGAAAAGAGAAAAATCCATTTACACCCGGATATAATATTCACGTTTTTCTAATTTTATTTAATTTCTTTGTCTTGAAATCCACAGAATTACACCGAGAGAGAAGACACTTTTAGTTCTGTTTTGATGATATTTGTTTGTCCAAGCTTGCTGTTTGTGTTTTTAACTGTTTCACTTGCTTGGTAGAGAAAGAACAAGAAGCATTGGAAAATGGAGCAGGCCACTGCCGGACCTAGAAGCTTAATGCCTCCAAGATTCCGGTACGGCCCAAGTGATGAAGTGTTGCTGTCTCACTACCTTTACAAGAAGATTTGTGGAACCTTGAAATCCTTGGATGCTTTGATTTGTATGGGACAAGCCCTTGGAGATATGAAACAAGTTTGGAGGAGCTTCTTTTGTTGGTGTCAAAGATTTTTACTTTTTTACTGAGTTGAAAAGTAAGTTTGGCCAAGGCATGCGAATTGATAAAAAGGTTGGGTCCAGGACTTGGCACGGGGAAAGTACCTCTAAAAAACTTAAAACGAAGGTTAATGTTGATGGCATGGGTGATCAATGGGTTCTGGCCTCAAAGAGGACTCTCAATTATAAGAATCCAAACTCTGATCACCATGGCCTTGGGATTATGCATGAATATAGCTTCTGTGTTGAGCAACATCCTAGCAAAACTGTCTTATGTAGATTGAGAAAGAACGTGCCGCCACACGAAAGAAGAGGAGAGAGACTGCTGAGATTGAGGATAATATCATTACACCTACTGATATACCGTTGATTGGTGCTGCATTTGGTAATATCACTGAAGTAGGGGTGAAAAGAAAGAAGAGAGATTGTAGAGATTGAGAATTCCAGCAACGAATTGTATCCAGCAGTTCATTCTCCTGCTGAGATATCATTGGTTACTGTAGCTAACCATGATCGTGATGAAGTGGCTGCTGAAAGAGAGGTCGATGTAAATCAAGTGCATTCAATTCCTGAATCCACTTTCCCAATGTCGTCTTCTGGACTTTAACTTCAATTTTGAAGTTGGGATGGACTCTCATTTTGCAGACCTGTTGCAAGGGAGCCAAATGGACTTGATTCAAGTGAATGAATATGTTATGGTGCCTAACACATTTTGTGGAGCTTCAGAAATCTTGGAATATTGTTTTCCGTAGGGAGCGTCATATGTAACTTAGAGTTTTAGCTTTTGGATTGTAAATTTGACGTTTTGAGATATGGTTATAATGGGCATTGAGCGCAAAAGAGTAACTGCAAGACATTGCCAAGCATCACTTGCAGCTTAGACAATATATTGAGGGCTGTAATGTCTTTGTCAATGGAATAAGTACATCCATTCTTTCTTATGTGTTCTTTGAATGAATGGAACGCTACAGGTTTTTTATTCCTGCTCTTTGATTGTACGGAACAGTTTAGCCATGTATTCTTGTTCTTCTAATAGTGTTATATGGTCATGCAATATTCGTGCTTAAATAATTACTGAACTGACTGATATTTTAGTCAACTCTGTCAAGTTGTGAACTAGAGGTCTTCCATCATCTCAAATGCACAACAAATGTTGGTGGTATGACCTGTCATTTAACTTCTCAAGTTTCATCAATAAACCATTTTTTGAGTGAACTTATATTATAAGATTTCAAATGTTCTTTCCAGGTTGCAGGTGCTGCCGCTACTCATTACAGTGTTGATGAGGGTGAACAAGAGGTCGGGATTGGGATGAGATTGGCCAAAATCGTCCCCTGCCTTGCTTCATTGCCATTCCTACATCTAGAGAATAGGAACAACCTTTGTATTTGCATCTTTATTTCCCATGTGCTTTTCAGACTTTCTATTGCATAGTTTAATGTTGCTTGTGGAACTAGATTTACTTGCTCGTAGCTCATATTCACTATTGTTGGATACTTTTAGAGGAAAGATGTCCAATATAATAATTTTTGAGGATATTTTTGTGGTTGACCAGCTGGATCATGTTAGCAAAAAGTTTGATAGAGGTAGGTTTTTGATTCCCATTGCTTGTTTTACCACTTCTTGTTCAACATATATAGTCCTCATTTACATGATTTATCTTTTGATTTCATTTACATGTTTCTAACCAAAAAAAAGGTACTATAATGTCTGAGTTGTGTAAAGGGATTTTCTTGTAGCATATGCTTATGATTCTGCTTTACAGCTATGGATTTTCTCATGGCTTATGCTTGCTTATATCTTCAAACATATAGACCTCCTTGTTAAAACCAAAAGGGTCAAGTTGGGATATGATGAATGTCTTGAGTAGTAATCCCCATTAAAGAGTTCAGCACCCATAATTTATCTAGTATCAAATGCTTTATAATTGAAGTAGCAATACAGATTGTGCCCTGTTTTAGACTTCTTTGTCACAATAGTATCCTCATTTTCAGCAAGTTCTCTACCATGTTTAATGTTTGGGCTATGATGCTTTTTGACACTTATCCTAATGATATTCTAGAATACTGCATAATAGTTTAGCCAGCTATTCTGAGGCATCACAGAAGCTGCTCCCGTCGTCACCCTTAAAATAATAGTCCATTATACTTCCTGCTATATACATTTATTTTCCAGACACTACAATTCAAACTTATTATTTACGTATGCTTTTATATAGTTTCCCGGATTGAAGCATGCGGCCAGATCTGTGACATGTTCATGCAACTAGATGTGAATACAGAGATGTATCCTATGGCTGTGAATGACAAATTCACTATGGCATTGGCTAACACTCCAAATTTGGATGGAACACCTGACACTGGTAATCTTTTTCCATTTAGTTCGTAGAGATTTAACAAATTCACCAGTGCCACAATATTTTTCTCTACTTGATTTGAAGTTCTTGGTTCTTGAATTACTCAAGTTTCTTTTCTTGTTGATTGTACCAGCCAATTCCACATATTGAACTGAAATTAATTTTATTCTTTACACACACACTCTCGCATGCTGTACATCTGTTCCGACTCTTATTCCTGATATTTAGGTATGCCTACAAACATTCTGTTCCTTTGTTTGGTCTTGCTTTTGGTCTGTTCACACCTGCATGCACACAGTGTGTTGGTGCAAGTACATATGTATTATCTAGTTGTTTGACTTTTATGAAACTAATTATCATTTGGGTTGAAGTGGTTAAATCTCATCTCTAAACTAATTATGTGTCCTTGTCCTTTTGTACATAGAATCATATGCACTTACTTAACTTA
Source organism: Caryocar brasiliense (assembly GCA_004918865.1). Taxonomy (NCBI): domain Eukaryota; kingdom Viridiplantae; phylum Streptophyta; class Magnoliopsida; order Malpighiales; family Caryocaraceae; genus Caryocar; species Caryocar brasiliense. The sequence continues at coordinate 751 of STGP01017384.1, read as the reverse complement.
GCTGAGTGTTTGGCTGTTTACTCAGCTTGAAATGATGAGTTTCCTATTTAGCTACTTCAACCATTTTCAAATTATCAAGTAAATAAAATTTCATAGGCGTGCCCGACTATTTGTTTCATACCTTCTTTTGATGCTTTGGATTCTTCTTATTTGTTAACCCCGATCCATAGATAGGCACATTGAATGCTTGTTAAGTGTCTGTCTTGTTTGAGTTTGGCAACTGTGAGATTGGCCTTCTTCTTTCCTGCCCTGCATTAATCGTTAGTGCAAATTGATTTTTCATGTGGTTTTTGGAATGGAATTTTTGGGGACTATCAAGTTCTTAAAATTAAGAAGACCCTGATATCCAATTATAACTTCCGTCTAGGTCTAGCCTGAATCTAAATGTTCAGAAGGACTGTAACTGGAATTAAGGAAACATGAGTTGATCATGAGTTGTGTAGAATACTTAGTTCGGATGATATCAATTTCATTTTCCTGAAAGGAAGATGCTATTTGCATTCCTTCAGATAAATAAGCTTCATGTTCTTCGCCAATCAGTTTCTCAATTTTTGGCTAAATAATTTCTTGAACTTCTTTTAGTTTTCTAGTTGTGTGTCCAGTAGACATTTAAGTTCTGGGTCCCTAATGTTGCATAGAAGGCTGCACTAGATCTCAGAGCAAACTTCAGGAAAAGCAGTCAAAGCGTATGCATCCAGACTAGAATACTTACTCTGTATCCCTGAACATGTGTTCACCCATATGTTCAAAA
>STGP01017364.1:7002-22062 GCA_004918865.1 Caryocar brasiliense | reverse complement strand
TTTTTTCAAAAGTGTGGACTAAATAAAATTATGCATAAAAGTGAAGGACTTCCATGCAATTTAACCAAATAATTAAGGAGAGAGATAAATTGAATTAGTAAGGCGTATATGTGAAGGTGAATCTCATCATTTGAATAATGATATCGGTTGACTAAAGGCTTTTAGGATATTTCTTTATGAAAAGTCAAACGCGGAGGTGCATGGGATAGAACCTATATATGGAAGCACCAAGTCAAAATCGTTCGATTGCTTGATAGGAATATTACTCCTCTTATATACTGTTTATGACCACAATACATATGCAACCATAAAATCTCGAGCCTAATAATCATATAATTAAGCTCAAAATCTCCAAGTTGACCTACCAAAAGAATCCCACCACATTAATTTTTAATTTAATAATTAAAAATTAATGTGATAAATTTTTTTTTTAATGTACCATATAATATAAATTTTAATAAATTTATAATTAAATTATATTAAATTTTAAATAAAAAATTCTTTTAACATGATTATTTATTTTTAATAATTATTAATAGGCTTTAACCAAAGGGGGTTAGGATTTTTTTTTTTGCAACATAAATTAAAAATATTAATAATATCATTTAAGATGTAATTATTAACTATATAATAAAAAAAATTAAAAAATTTATACTCATTTAACACCGCATTAGTCAAGATAGGCATTCTCCTCGGGATGTAAGTACAAGCTTTATAATGCTTATCGTAATCTCTACGCATGTATGCGTTTCACAAAATAGAAATAAGAAGCTTGACTACATTCATTCCTGCTGGTTGATCGTTTAATTGTGACAGCGATTCTGCAAAGGGTGTAGGGAAATTTATTGGTAAATTAGTCTTTTGATAAGTTTTGTAAACTAAATATAGCAGTGGTCAACAATTGAGTGAATCAGAAAAATTCTACAAAATGAAGAACAAATTTAATTCTCTTTTCTTTGATTTTTCAGTTATGGTTTTTTTTTTATTTACTTTTGCTGGTGGAAGAAATAATATTGAAGTAATTTTGGAAATGACAATATCTGCTTGTTTAAGTTTTATCGACTTATTTAGTAGAATTAGAATAGTTGTTTATTCCTGATTTTTTCAGTGGGGTATTTAAGAAATAATGTACTTTTTTTTACTTTAAAAAAAATATAGTAAAATTTAAATTTAAAAGACTGATACGTAAATCAAAAATTTTTTTTGAAGAAATAAACTACTTTAATAATTAATGAATATTTGTTGTTAATGGATTGTTATATAAAATAAATTAATTTTTTAATAGAGAAAATATAATAAAATTTAAATTTCTTTTAACTAATATATTAAAAAAATTTTTAAAATAAGATAATTTTTTTATATATCACTGATATTCAAAAATCACATTAAACTTTAATTAATGTAAAATTAAATTATATCGAACTTTAAAACTTTACCTAAAAAAAAGACTAAGTAACTTTCTGTTCAACTTAAAATAAAATAAAATAATTTTAAATCTATCGTTTACTCCCTACTTTCCAAATGGAGATAAGAGTAGCGTTTGAAAGCATTATTTTATTATCATTTCTCCATTAATCTTGGGTTAAATTTTTGTCATGGACCTCAAGTTCGGCTATTTCGACTTAATGGGTAGGTTGGTGAGTCCGGCCCCAAACTAAAATCAGGTGGTGTTTTTTGGCGTCTTCGGTCAGCCTCCGGCCTCTAGAGACCGGAATGGCTGACTTTGGTGAAAGTATTGTGTCGGTCCCAACCCTGAGGCCAGGATGGTGGGCTCCGCACAAACGTAATCACGTGAAGGAGTTCTACCGAAGTCGCATGGCCTCAAGGATAACCCCCGACGCGGAATTTGTCCATAAAGATGATGCTGATGATGACGATGATCATGTCTCTCCAGCTACTTCATCCTCCTTTGCTTCAACCACACCTACAATTTCCAACATTCCAAAATTGCTATGGAGGCAAAGAAATATGTGATCTTTCACTTAAGGTACGGAAATGTTGCTGTGTTGGCGAATGCAAATGTCAGAAAGGATTCCTGCGTTTAATATGCTTACCAAATATCACAAAGAAACAGTGTGATGCACACTTGGGCCTAAACTAGCATAAGCCCAAATGTCATCTGGCTCATTACGTTGGTCTTAACTCTGTAGCACGCCGTGTCCATGCAAGGTTTTTGAGTTGGATCAAGACAAATCTAGGTAAGAACTACCGATCTGGATTTCCAAAATTGAACATCTTTCCGGTCAATTTCAATTTAAGAGATACTTTTGTGAGTTTTGTAATTCTGGGTCTTCATCATTGTGCCACTTTGTAGGTGGGATGTTGCTCTCTTTGCAACACACTTCACCCTCCACTGAAAAATAAGCAACAAATAAAGGTGATCTTACAGTTTTTTTTTTTTTCTTTTTTAACATTTTATTAGTTGAGTTATATTATCAGAGTTAGTGGTGCAATTATGGGGCTTGGTCTCCATCAACAACAGCACCAAAAAGGTTTGATGGTTGTAAGATCGGGGCATGATTTGATCATTATTTGATGATAGTGTGGTAGGTTACAATTGTTAGAATCTTCAATCTTAATGCAACCCATCAAAAAATTAAATAAATAAATAAATAATCTCACCCCGAATTTTGTCCAAACGCCAAGAGGGAGAGCAAGACTGCACTTGATGGTTGGCGAAAAGAAAATTCCAAGCAAGGCATAAACTATGAACACATACGATGATTGACAGAAATTTGCAGTTGCCTCAAACTACCATGATGTTTGTTCTCGACCAGAAGAAGAAACTTCCCAGGAGATTTTTCTTGTTATAATAAGAAAGTCAGCTAATTAATTACAAGGGTGGTAGTAGTAGTTAAAATTCAAAAATCAAAAAAATTAAATTAACTAGATTATAGAACAATCTCGTTTAAATATTTATATTTAATTTATTTTATTATTATTTTTTTTAAAATTTTAATTATTTTAATTTAACTAAAATAATCAAATTTTATTTTAATTTAATTTTATTCAATTTTTATTAATTAAATTTCAGTTTAATTTTAAAAATTTTAATTTAATTATTTTAATTTTTAGTTAATTCAATTTAATTTTTTACCGAATGTATAATCTTAATAGTTATACATATAAGAATAATATTATTAAATTAATTTTTATATATTAAAATTAAGTTTTATTTAATTTAATTAAAAAAAAATTTAATACTGTATATCGTCTCGAATACTGAAATCAGATTCTTAATCATAAAAGGAAGAATCTAATTTGAATAGATGCACAAACTGATTGAAAACAGTCTTTGTCCTATGCCCAATCAAGTACATGCCATAATTAACAGTACATAGATAGAAGTGTATCAATTGAGCTCCAAATACTGAATCGATTTATGATCTCAACCGCAGGCGACATGTCCAGGAAAAGGCATGTCCTTACTAGTGTCAGGCCTAGCTCCATTGGTTACATGAGACGGTCCTCAACTTGCAATCCAACAATCCTTCCCCTTTCGTAGAATTATTGCATGTGTCTTAAGTTCCATCATGGGCCAAGTTGTCACCACTCAACATCGCAGTGACGGTTGTGTTTGACAAAAACACCAAAATGCAAAGCAATGGCCCCCAAAATGCTTTGGATTGGAGGTGCCAACCGATTTCCCAATTGAAGCAGTAGCATTGGCCCCCCGTCGGTCACGGAGCCAAGGGGCTGCGTGAGATGGTCCCCTCCTGTTCCAGAAAGATACATGTATATTTATTGAATGAATGACTCCTTTTTATAATATTATTTTTGTCTTAAGAATATGAAATTTGAGTTTACCTTTTTTTTTTTACATAAATTTAGATTCCTTTATTAATTCTTTTAATATAAACTTATTAATTAATTAAAAAATTTTTAAATTCAAATTTTATTATATCTATCTAAATATTATAAATAAAATATATATATATATTAGTGTTAATTCTTTGTGATAAAATTATTGTTGCTGGGTGTAGAATTTCTTCAATAGTATTTCATTAGCTTCCTTGCTGGAAAGAATGATATATCATAATCAAAGCATAAATCCAAAAAAATAAAAAATAAAAGTTCAAAATAATTTTATTAAAAATTATAAAAATTATAAAAAATTATTTTTTTATAATCGGAAACCGATTCGGTCGGTAAACTAAATGTGGGTAACATACCCAATCAAGCTTCATTTTAATCTCCATATCACTTGACATCTTTACAGGACCCATTTCAGAAGAAAGTTCATTTTCTTTCTTCTTTCTACTTGTTTGTTCTTTTGTACCTCCAACAATTCTTCTCTGTCTTCTCAATTACTGTCGGTCCATCTCTAGATTTCTCTAAATCTAGCTAAATTATGTGCCACGCACCTTACAATAATTTGGTAGATGGAAAAAAATAAAATAAAAAATCCATGTGAAGAGTTCTGTTTATCTTATTTCACAATCAGAAGGCATGCTGTAGTAATTCAATGTGTGAATTTGATTCAAGTAGAAAGGAAAAAAAAAATTCTTAATTTTGATATGAATAACTTATCGAACTGAAAAGATAATTTAATTTTAATACGTAAAAATTGGTCTCAACATTATTAAAAAAGACTTTATTATAAAGTTCACACAATTTAAGGGGAGACCAGTGCTTCAACTCAGCCTTCTGTCCGAGAGTTAATTTTTTAAACAGATTGAGGTATGTTTTGATTATTATATTGAAAGGAGGAAACAAAGACATGTTTATTATTACTGGATTCGGAAGGGAATTCAATGAATGTGATAGAAAGAGTGTGAGTTTCATATTAGACTGTATATTCTGAGATAATTATTATCCACAAGAATGTTGTCATAGCAGACAGGGACTCATCAACGCAGGAAGAGCTGGGACTGAAATTTTGCTGCTGTATCGCAGCTTGTGGTCCAAAAGTGATTAAGCTTGTAATTAAGTTTAATATAACCACATAATTACGACAATTATATTAATCCCGATAATTATTGTCCTAAGTATGCAATATAATCACATAATTACGACATGACAAACAAATAATAGAGTTGATGGCATTCATGTAGTCGGATTCAATGACTACGACATGACAAGGATTCGCTATCTAATTCAACATTTGCTCACGTTCTCTGTTGCCATCTTCTGCAACGTCTTTTTCCGTAAAATTTTTAATAGAGAAGTTGGTAATAAAAGAAAAAAAAAAAGTTTCAATCTTGTAACCAAATTTTAAAGAAGTAATATTTTATAAATTCACTAGTTTTATTTTTTTTATCACTCTTTAATATCTAAAATTTTAATTAATTTAAAATCGAGCTATGTCATGTCTCAAATAAGAAGAGATTCTCTTAACGTATTTTTTTTATTTATAAGATTTAAACTCGAGACTTTACTTAAGGAGTACTGTTTAACTAAATGTTGATCACTAATTTCATTTTTTATTAAACTCAGAAAATAACTTAGTCTTTTGCTAAAACTAGTCTAAAAATACCTCTACTATAATACTAAAAAAATATGAAGAAAGTTGGGTTAACTTTATATCCAATTAAGAATGCCAAGGATTTTAATATCAAAAGAAAATTAAGGAAGGAGATGTGTAATGCATCTACCATATTCTGCCAAAAGGGAAGAGTGGCAAAAAAATAAAAAAAGAAATAAATAAAGGGCCAAAATTAGTTGGATTATCTTTTATATATATTGGATCTATGGGAAGGTTCATTGCATAAAGGAAGGACGTATGAGAAGGGAGATCATTGGCTTACTTTCATGATGAGAAGGGATTTTTTCTTTTGGCCAATGCCCGACTGATTTAGAGAGCTTACCCTAATTATATCACGGAAAAGGTTGCTGTGTCTCCCTCCTTTTTGGTGTGTGACCTGTCCTTTTCACAGTCCGGATTGTAGTGTCCATTCATTAACTCAAAAGATGAACAGTCGTTTTATTAGAACCACTGAAAGGAGGAACAGATAATCTATGCAATTGGTTCAAAAAGTTTGATGATTAGAATTTAATTTTTGAGTAGTAAGAAAGTGATTCCTTGAGAAGACTTAATTTGGTCTAATAATGTCTTTATATATACATATATGTATATGTATATGTATATTTTTATATGAGATCAGACATCCACCACCCACACACTTGTCTGCTACCACAAATAATTCAGATAAAAGGCACTAGTTTCTGTACTAGCAATCATCCAGGAGTTGAAAGATTATGAACTTCATCTCTTTAACACTTACATTTGGTATTATAATACGCATCAGCAGTACCAATCGAACATTCTGGTTGGAATTAGCTAAGATAATCTCAGATTGTTACATGTCACCTTAAGTGTAGATATGTCTTCTTCAGCGCTCCAGTAGATTGCCAGCAGAAACATCCCATTACAAGTACATAATACAACAACATCACTCTCACACAGTTTATACTCTTCTGTGGAGCATGTTTCCATAATGTCATGGCAGGCTTCTGAAATTCCCTCCTGATCTAAATTTCTTAAAAACATTCTTGCAAGTGGATAAGTACGTTAGCACTGCGGCTATTGATTTAAAAGGGCTTTTATAATTCTGCAGAAAATGGTCTATTCTGCCAGTAAATAATGGATTAAAGCAAGGGCATTTCATTGTCCCACACTCATAAAAAGAAGTCTCATAGAAATTTGAGAGAGTGGATGTGCTATAATTAAATAAGATAGCACAGTAGCAGGCGGAGAATACCAACCTCATGATGTCAACCAATGCAATCACTATTTTTCTCTTGTTTCTCAACATCTCTCTTTTTCCAGCCATCTCTGCATTGAACCAAGAAGGTCACTCTCTACTCTCATGGCTTTCAACCTTCAACTCTTCTCTTCCATCAACTCTATTCTCTTCATGGGATCCAAGCCACGAAAATCCATGCAAATGGGAATATGTTAAGTGCTCCAGCAAAGGTTTTGTCTCAGAAATAAAAATCAACTCCATCCATCTTCCGACCAGCTTTCCCACTCAGCTCCTTTACTTTAGCCATCTCACCACTCTCGTGCTTTCAAATGGAAGCCTCACCGGCGAAGTTCCACGTTCGATAGGGAACCTGTCATCACTGATCACCTTAGACCTCAGTTTCAATGCTTTGACAGGAAACATTCCAGAGGAAATTGGAAAACTATCTGACTTGCAGTTTCTTGTGCTGAACTCAAATTCACTACAGGGCGGGATTCCAAAAGAAATAGGAAACTGTTCATTGCTTAAACAGCTTGAGCTGTTTGATAACCAGCTCTCAGGAAAGCTTCCTGCAGAAATAGGACGGCTGACAGCTCTTGAGACCTTTCGAGCTGGTGGTAATACAGGCCTTCACGGCGAGATTCCAATGCAGATATCAAACTGCAGAAGGCTAGTCTATTTGGGTCTTGCAGATACCGGGATTTCGGGAGAGATTCCAACAAGTATAGGGCAACTGAATTACCTCAAGACTCTCTCGGTCTACACAGCTAAGCTCACCGGTAGTATTCCAGTGGAAATCAGTAACTGCTCGGCATTAGAGGATCTATTTTTGTATCAGAACCAACTTGTAGGTGAAATTCCTGGTGAATTGGCTTCCTTAAAAAATCTGAAGAGGTTGTTGTTGTGGCAGAACAACCTAACTGGGAGCATTCCAGAAGCTGTGGGAAATTGTTCTGGCCTGGAAGTTATTGATCTGTCAATGAATTTTCTAAGTGGTGAGATCCCTGGGTCTCTTGCCAATTTAGTTGCATTGGAGGAGTTTCTGCTGTCTTATAATGACATTTCAGGGGATATACCAGCCTTCGTTGGCAACTTTTCTCGTCTGAAGCAGCTTGAACTGGACAACAACAAATTTTCTGGAGAGATCCCATCTTCCATTGGCAAACTAAAAGAGCTTTCATTGTTCTTTGCCTGGCAGAATCAGCTCCATGGAATCATTCCTGCAGAGCTAGCAAACTGTAAGCAGCTTCAAGCATTGGATCTTTCACACAACTTGCTTACTGGGTCAGTTCCACGGGCTCTTTTCCATCTGAAGAACTTAACTCAGTTATTGCTGCTATCAAATAGACTTTTTGGTGAAATTCCATCTGATATCGGCAATTGCATTGGCTTGGTTCGCCTACGATTAGGATCAAACAACTTCATCGGTCAAATTCCACCAAATATAGGGCTCCTACAAAGTTTGAGCTTTCTCGAATTGTCTGACAATCAACTCACTGGAAACATTCCTCCTGAAATTGGCAACTGCACCCAGCTAGAAATGATTGATTTGCATGGAAATGAGCTACAAGGTGTTATCCCTACATCTGTTGAATTACTTCTTCATCTAAATGTCTTAGACCTTTCAAGAAATGATATAGCAGGCATCATGCCTCAGAACCTCGGCAAGCTGACATTCTTAAACAAGCTGATAATCAGTGGAAACTCTATCACTGGTTTGATTCCTGAGTCACTTGGCCTCTGTGGGAATTTGCAGTTGTTGGATTTAAGCAGCAACAGACTCACTGGTTCAATCCCATATGAGATTGGTCAGTTGCAGGGACTAGACATCCTCTTAAATTTAAGTAGAAATTTTCTTACAGGTCCCATTCCAGAAAGCTTTTCTAATCTCTCAAAGCTTGCCTGTTTAGATCTTTCCCACAACATGCTCACAGGAACACTGAGCGTACTAGGCAGCCTTGACAATCTCGCTTCTCTCAACATCTCATACAACAACTTTTCAGGACTGCTTCCCGAGACTAAGTTCTTCCATGATCTCCCTGCCACTGCATATGCTGGTAATCCGGAGCTCTGCATTAATAGGAACAAATGCCATGTAAGTGGTAATCAACATGGCAAGAACTCCACAAGAAACCTTATCATTTGTACAATTCTCAGCTTAACTGTAGCCTTATTGACTGTGCTTGTTGGAGTAATTCTATTTATGAAAGTTCGTGGTGCTGCATTTGAAAGGAGTAACAAAGAAGATGACATTCTAGAGTGGGATTTCACTCCATTTCAAAAGCTTAATTTCTCCGTGAATGATATTATAACTAGGCTGTCAGAATCAAACATAGTTGGGAAGGGTTGTTCTGGCATGGTTTATCGTGTTGAGACTCCGATGAGACAGGTTATTGCAGTAAAAAAGCTATGGCCACTGAAGAACGGTGAGGTTCCAGATAGAGACTTGTTCTCTGCAGAAGTTCGAGCTCTTGGATCAATACGACATAAGAACATAGTGAGGCTTCTAGGATGTTGCAACAATGGAAAAAACAGATTGCTCTTGTTTGACTATATCAGCAATGGGAGTCTGGCTGGATTGCTCCATGAGAAGAAGATGTTCCTGGACTGGGATGCAAGATACAAGATCATATTAGGAGCTGCTCATGGCTTGGCTTATCTTCACCATGATTGCATTCCTCCAATCATACATCGTGATATAAAGGCTAATAACATCTTGGTCGGCCCACAGTTTGAAGCTTTTCTTGCAGACTTTGGACTTGCAAAGCTCATTGACTCTACAGAAAGTTTGAGAGCTTCTACCACGGTTGCAGGTTCTTATGGATACATTGCTCCAGGTGTGTAGTAACACTTTGGTATTACTCAGAAGCCTTTAAGCGTTTAATACATCCACTACTCATCCATTTTTGAGTCACAGATATCTCAAATCTTGCATCTCTTCCCATCTCCATATCATTCTGAATTCAAAAATTCCATTCAACTCATTCTAAAAGCAAAGGCTCACTATATCTACATGTTGCAGAATATGGATACAGTCTTCGAATCACGGAGAAGAGTGATGTGTACAGCTTCGGTGTAGTACTCCTTGAGGTCTTAACAGGAAAAGAACCAACTGATAACCAGATTCCTGAAGGTGCCCACATTGTCACCTGGGTCAACAAGGAAATCCGAGAAAGAAAAAGAGACTTAACTACAATTCTAGACCAGCAACTACTACTCAGATCAGGCACACAGCTCCAAGAAATGCTTCAGGTGCTTGGGGTAGCCATCCTCTGCATACACCCTTGCCCAGAGGAACGACCAGCCATGAAAGATGTTACAGCAATGCTAAAAGAGATTAGATATGAATATGAAGACAATGAAAAACCAAATCATCGTGGCAAAGGAGAAGCCATGAATTCAAAGGCCATGATTCACTCTTCTAGTTTCTCCAGATCATCTGCACCTCTAATTAGATCACCTTGCTGAATCCATGATTTTGCAGAATCTTACACTTCAGTGGATTGATAATTTTTCCAGCAACAAAACAATTTGTATAGATTGATATTTGCTGTAGTAGCATTAGGACATCAGATCCCATTTCTTTTACCATATTCAAGTTTCTCTCCTCTCTGTTTTGGGGTGCTATTACTGGTCATCATATGATTTTCCCAAAAGAAAAGCATAGGAGGTAGATTCTGCTAAAATTAAATCCTGTAGTGTAAATATGGAAACTAATTTAAATCTCTTACATCCTTCAAAGAAATTAAAATCTTTAAGGATATGCATGTTTATCCAAATTCCCATATTCATCGGAATGCATTAATTTCATTTGCTTCAATTCTGACAGGGCACAACTGCTATCCGTATGTTCCACAACAAAGAATATCATTAATTCCCTCAAGCTGGTAGCCTGTACTCAGTACAAGAAAATAATATCTGACATTAAACACCACTGTCAAAAGTGACCATCCTGAACTAAAATTTACCTCAAACTCAATCTACCAGGAGGCTTTGACCTTACCAAGATGGGTTTCTTTTTCCATCATTCTATTCTGTCTACGCCATCTTACGATCATAAACTGTGCTTGCAGCAAAAATAAATGCCCCAAAAAACCATCATCTTAGCATACATAAAGCTGGTCCCATAAGTGATTGATTATTGGAAGCAAACAATAATTAAAAAGTGCAACAGGACAAACATATCAATCAACATGGCCCAGTTATCAAACGCAGTTTTCAAATAGGGACCAACAGAAAAGGACGTGTAACTTTTTTGCCTATTTGTGTTGTCTGTTAGGAGCTGGGCCAGGGAAAAGCCACGGTGATACAATTCCTGGTTGGCATATGCCAGAATAAACCATAAAAACATGGGGGATGTAGAAGGACCACCATTTTTCCTAAAATGACTACACAGTATCAATCCTTCCTCACAAGGGTACTCCACATCAATCTCGGAAAAGATAAAAGAGATCTCGTGCTCCATGTTCTTGAAAGGATACGTTGCTTCCAGTCATGTGGCATCAAACAATCTCAGGCCCACTTTTCATACGCTCAATTAAAAGCTCAAAGAACATAAAATAATTTTGCTCTGTATTTTTTCTTAATATCTAACAAGTTAAGAAGTAAACCTTGAGCAAGTTTTGGTCAATGTCATCTTACTTTCTCTTCAGCTAGGTTGTTTTCCCCAAGACATAATAACCAAGAAAACATATAACAGGAAAATTTCTTGTCTATAGAAACAGAGAAAGAGGAAAGTGAGGAGATTGTCAAAATTCTCTGAGCATTGAACGCCATAAAGAGTACACAAAAAGTTCAGATTATACAGTGAAACAGTGTAAATGTACAAAAACAACATGAGACATGCTGATTTCAGGCTTTTGATATTAACTAGATTGCTTGTTCGCGCAACATACAGTCTTGTTTTGGCATATTATGTATTTTGATTAATTTAGAACCAGTTACATAAGACTATGCAACTTGTGTCTCAGCTCTCTCAAAGCCATGATAGAAACATCTAAGCAAATCACTCACCAAAAGGAGGCAAAAAAGAAAAGGGGAATCAACAAAATCCTGAATCTGACTTGGGAACTAAAAAGGACGAAAGGGAATCAAAGAGACTTAAGTTGAGCATAAATCAACGCTAAGGCCCCATTAATCAATTATGGGCCACTTAACTCAAAATTCATCAGTTCAAAGGAAAAGTTCAAAATTTGAGGTCTCCTTTCTTTGTCTTTCTAATCATCCAACTGCCTAGTGATTTTCCTAATGTAATTGCTCAACTCTCATGAAAGAATCACCTCAAAAGCAACACCCAAGCACACATCGCAGACATTCATAACATTTTACAGTTTTCAGCGATCATGTATCATACAAGCACAGCTCTTGCATCTATCATCAGTATAACAAGTGATAAACAAAATTCTTAATCTCTTCCTTGTCTTAGAACCAAGAAAATGTCTCAAAATTTTGTATTTATTCTATGTTATGTTTTATATTGCTTACTTACAATCACTATTCATGTATTTGCTTCATGTTTCTGTTTGTGTTCTTTTACTGCAAGAAATAAAGTTTGATGTGAAAATTACAAAATCATGGAATGGGAAGATAGTGAAAACCATTTTTTCATTGCTGATATTGAAATTTGTTATATGTCTTATTAGACAATATGAAATATAGGGTACCCTCTGCAGTGGCAGATATAATATTGTAAATCGGGGAAACTTTCTTGTTTTAGCATTTAACCTTCCCACAAAGCATAATTGCAATATTCATCATCACTTGCTGACCTTGTAGATACACTTCTCTACTGGAGTTAGCTTACATAGAACTCTTCTGATATATCATGCAACATGAAAAGCAAAAAGATGGACAAACTGATATACTTGTATTGCCAAAGGATACAAATTCATTTTCTGTTTTCATTTGCTACTCTTGCATACAACTAAACGGATGGATTGATAAGGCTTAGCATATGTACATGTTTTCTCTTGTACAGACACAACAATGAATACATTTGAAGAAAGAAAGACTTATTGCAAAAGGAAGAAAGACTTTCACCCCAGGATGCCACTTAATGCTGCATCCAACACTTATTGCAAAAGGAAGAAAGACTTTCAGCCACGCAATCACAGTAGAACAGAGCATTTGAAGTGTGAATAAGTAAATTCACACATCCTGGGTTTCTGGACTGATGACACTGGCTAACCAGTAAGAACACAATCAATTGCCAAGCTCAAGTCCCTACACCGGAGATCGTAGAAGCAAGTATACAGATGAAGCTATGCACATGCACATACAGACACAACAACAAGCATGCCTGATCATGTGCACACAATCATGCATATTTTTTCATCCAGATATACAATAAGAAGTATTAGTTAAGATGAACTAAGAACAAGACCAACCTTCCAGTGACAGGAACATTATTACCGGGCCGTGAGTCATCAAATTGGCCATGATACACCAACTCAAATGGCCTCTGATGACAGTATGTTTATTGAGCATCATGTTTAGAACATTACCTAAAGCAGTTCACATCCACATTTGTTAATGTGGGTGCATAAATTTGAGAACTCATTCCTGAATGGAAAGTAAGAGCATGCAACTGATCCACTTATCCAAGAGCAAGGGCATTGTGCAATGCATGACCAATCCAAATAAAACAGTTATATAATCACCTTTGCAAATAAGAAGAACTCTGGAGTGCAAACTGCACCAAAATCTCCCTCAACATCATGTGACTACAGTTGAGGAATTCAGCTCATTAGTTTTGGGGGATTATTAGCTCATATAGCAAGAAAGATTATATGCATATAAAATATAACTGATATCTCAAATAACTGATGTATATCAACTTTTGGATCTCACTTTCTGCTTGGAGCCTCAAATAACAAAGTGGAAATATTCTCTGCAATAACAAGAATTCTACTCTTACATTTGCTTAAACAAACAGCGCCTCAGATGGACAGTCTAATGCAAGAGAAAACAATCCTCCTAATTCGGACTACAGCACAGCAGACCCGCATAGCATATTAGTCATGCCACGTCAACCTACAAAAACCTTGTAAAGGTATGATATGAATACAAGAGAAATTATGCAACCAAACACTGAACAAGAAAAACTTCCAAGAATCAGACAGAACATCATCTTTTAATGTCACTATATTTCTCCAGTTTTTTATCCAGACTCGAAGCCGGTCTTATAGGACAATCCAGAAAAATAGATTCCAATTTGCCATGCCAGGTTGAGTCAAGCACCTCATCAACCAATTGACCTTTCATTACTACCATCATCATGTAAGATCATCCTTGTTTAACTTCCAAAGCCATTGACATTATTGTGCCTTATTTACAGAACCTGAACCGAGAAACTTAGAGCTGCGTCCAGCCAATTGGTTGCCTTAAAAGAGTTCTAATCCCCATGTAATTTCCAGGTGACAGAACTGGCCAATTATATGTCTACCCTGCATAATAAGCATGCCCATATACTGCCACTTGCTAGCTCAAATGCTGTTGGGAAAACAAGATGCAACATCTCTCCTCCTGACTACATCAGTTCTAAGCCTTTTCTCCTCCACTAAAGGTACAACTAAAAACTTAGTATGTTAATTTAGTTCAAGTTCTCTCCTCTACTAAAGATAGAAATTAAGTCCCCCTCGACCTAGAAATCAGCAGCCTTACTATACCTTGGCGCAATGTGCTTGTTTTCTTTTGCATTTATGTTAATGTAGCATCAACTGTTATGCCTTTTATAATGGCTCCCTTGTCACATCTAAGTGGCTCACTTGCATTTGGTTTACCACAAGGGTCATGAAGTAGAAAAAACTTTTCAACTGAAAATTATGACATTCTCACAATTCATAATCTCTTACGACTGATAATTATTTCCACTGAAGACATCAATTCTTAGAATCCAATGCGTTTGAATACAGCTTCACCAATATAGTTCCAATGAAATATCCTAATGTGAAAAAATTGACTCCAAAATAAAACTATAACTTTAATAAAAACAAAGCAAGAAACTTCTGTCACACCATGTATGTAATCGTCTATACAGTAATCCTTAATCTACCTGCTTTTTCTCTATGTATAAGAATAATAGTTGAGGTGCAGCTAAAAAACCTTGCTTAAAAGCACAAGTATCATAAAACCAGAAAACACAACTTTTTGGGTGTTTGTGCAGTCCAGACAGATCTTTTTGCATTGCTGAGAAGCTAACTATTAACTGCACACATAATAATCTCAAAGAACCTGACCACCTCATACAATTAAGGACTGATATTTCCTGTTATTCCATCCTCAAAGCACTAAGAGATTGCGAATGTCAGCATATATTATCACGCAAAGCCAAAGACAATTTCCATCCATCTAAAATAAGGAACAGATCTGTTTT
>STGP01017361.1:3795-14380 GCA_004918865.1 Caryocar brasiliense | reverse complement strand
CTCTTGGAATTGATGACAGCGGGTGTGAGTGTGAAAAACAGTGGTTTTTTGCTCGCTTTGATATTTCTATTATGTTATTTGCTTCACTTCCTGATATTTCAATTTTGTTGTTGTATATAGATGTATGATGCTGCAGTAGGTGATATCGCTATCACTACAGATCGATTAAGGATAGTGGATTTTACGCAGCCATATGTTGAGTCCGGCCTAGTTGTAGTGGCCCCGATTAGGAAGTCAAATTCTAATGCTCTGGCATTCTTGAGCCCATTCACTCCAATGATGTGGTGTGTAACAGCAATCTTTTTCCTCATCGTTGGAGTGGTGGTTTGGATATTGGAGCATAGGATCAATGACGATTTCCGAGGTCCTCCAAAAAGACAACTTGTAACTATTCTATGGTGAGGAAGATGCACTACTCATTTATAGCTCATGATCTCACATGATATGCACCAAAATTAAGAAAACCGGTAGTAGTTCACAGCTCTTAAGCTTTAAAGTACACAGCTCACAATGTCATAATGCAAAAATGCTTGTCTATTTCCATATCTGCAGTGGCTTACTAATGTTTGTTCATAACTTTGCAGGTTCAGCTTTTCAACATTATTTTTTGCACACAGTAAGCCAAGTGACCCTAGTTTAGCAGTATTTTCCACTAGTAGCAAAGGTTATCTCATCTCTTGCGGTGAGACTAATTGTGCAGTTCCTTGTTCTGGAATTTGCAGAAGAAAACACCATGAGCACTCTCGGCCGCTTTGTGCTGATAATCTGGCTATTCGTAGTTCTTATACTAAATTCAAGCTACATCGCAAGTTTGACCTCAAATCTGACGGTGGAACAGCTTTCTTCACCCATTAAAGGGATTAAAAGTTTGGTATCCAGCAAGGACCCTATTGGCTACCAGCGCGGCTCATTCACTGAAAATTATCTGACTCTGGAATATAACATAGACAAGTCCAGGCTTGTTCCTCTTGACTCTGCAGAGGAATATGTCAAGGCCTTAAAAGATGGTCCCGCGAAGGGTGGTGTTGCTGCAGTGGTTGATGAAAGAGCATACATGGAGCTCTTCCTCTCATCCAGATGCGAATACAGTATTGTGGGTCGAGACTTCAACAAAATTGGATGGGGATTTGTAAGTATTTCAAGTCAGCTCTACATATTAACTTCTTCAACTTGAAGTGTGCACTAATTATAATGATGTCTTCTTGTTATTCAATTCTTCTTAGGCCTTTCCAAGGGATTCACCTCTAGCAGTTGATATGTCAACTGCCATCCTGAAACTATCAGAGAATGGAGAACTTCAACGAATACATGACAAATGGCTTCTGAGAAGTGCTTGCCGATTAGAAGGAGCGAAGGAAGAAGCAGCCAGGCTGCCGCTAAAAAGCTTCTGGGGTCTCTTTGTGATATGTGGTATTTCTGCTTTGCTTGCTTTCCTTCTCTATTTATTTCAGATGGTTCATCAGTTCTCCAAGCGCTACTCAGAAGACCTTGAGTCATTAGGCCGAAGCCAACCACCTTCACGTATTCAGTCATTTCTTTCATTTGTTGGTGAAAAGAAAGAAACAAAAAGCCGGTCGAAGAGAAGGCGAATGGAGAGAGCCACGACTAGAAGTACGGATGGAGATGAATCAACAAACGGTTCATTTAAGAGCAATTATAGTGAAGTGTAAACAGTTGCATCTACACAGCTACAAGTGTGAATTCCAATTTTCTTTATTGCAGCTTGTCATGGTATTTAACGCTTAGTATTCCCGATTGTAAATTATGCCGCAGGCACATTTGTGGCCTTTTCTCCTCAATGTATGCAGGCACTTACCAGCACATATGTAAGAGTGATGTAGCTTTGGTGGTTTATCTTCAAATTTGATCATAAATGTAAAATCTGCAGCTTCAGAAATTTTAGAGCTGCAAATGGATTCTGGCACTTGAAAACTGCACGCCGAGAACAAGGCAATACCAATACCCACAACAAAGAGGAAAGTTAGCCAGCCAGCCCTTTTAATTTAGGCTCACAACCTATTTGAACCGTGGATGAGATCTCAACAGATCACAGAACATAAACCATTGTACAGTGGATTGCATAATTGAAGACATAATTGTCCTGTTTCTGGCGTCCTATGTTACGCTGAATGAAGAAGTGGGATTCCAGTCCTGAAGGTTCCATTTTGTCAGAAGCCACTACTACGGCCACAAGCCCCCAACAATAGTTTCATGGGGCACAAAGTGAATGAATATCATATACACAACTTTTATTTATTCTTCATGATATTTATGATCTGAGTGAAGATAAGAGGAGGCGCCAGAATTTTGCACATGCACATGAAGCTCTTTTTGGGTCTCTCAAAGTGCGTCTGCCAGTTTGGTCTGAATGATATATATGCAGACATATACGTTAAAAGACGATTGAGGATCCCTTTGGTTGTTTGAGATACATAGTTGTAGTTGAGAATAGTATAGTATTTTTTCTTTGTGAATTTTAGAGATTTAAAATTAAGGTTTGAGATTTATAAAAGTTTGGTAATTTGATGTTGAATGTAGAGGTATGAAAAGTACATTAAATTGATGAAAATGTGATAGTGTAACTATTATGAAAGTTGAGAGAACAAATGCGAGCTTTCAGGGCCAACAATAGTTGCTGGATAATTAGATCAGCAAGAATATGAGTAAAAGGAAACTCCTTTTATTTATTAGTTAAATTGCAGACTTTAGCCAGAATGTGTTCACAAAAAGAAGCAGACTGCAGACCTTAACTATCAAACTTGGTTCTGAAACCCCTAATAACCATGCTTCAGGCTTTCTCCATCCTTCGTCAGTTCAACCTCTATCTGCCTTTATTTTGCTTTGGCCTGCCTCACAAAATAATCTCATATTGTAAAGTTTTCCACGTCAAAATATTCTTGGTCCAAAAAAAGGAAACAAAAAGTCAAACTTTTGGCTGAGTTGAATTGAAAACCCAACACATAATGCCATATCCCAGTAACAAAGCAAGGGTCAATCTTTATTCTACAAGAATAATAAGTTGATTAACAATTTGGAAATTATACATCTAAATTTGCATATACATACAGATTTGAACACAACATCAACAACATCCATCTGTCATTTCAGGTCATTGGAACAGAGTCGAACTTAAACAATTTCGGTCTTAAAATACTTCTGAAAGCATTCCTCTTCCCTACAGTATCTGCTCACAACTTTGTATACTTCAATCAGGAGCTTTGGGAATCGACTAGCAAAATAGCCATCATAACCTTCTGGAACTGGTCCAAGTAATTCCTGAAGTATCAATCCACATAAAAAAACTGGGTGCAAGCAATTTTAAAAGATCAACTGACCAAACTTTAAATTCTGGAGTGAGAAATAAACCTGGACTTCTTTTGGAAGTTCCCTATAATGATTCAACTTGTTACGCATGACTCGCAACAAGTCCCGAACGCTATCAAACTTATAGCGTCGGTAATGGCCAATATTTGTAATGAACGCAGATTCCATCTTTTCATCCCACTTTCCACCCAATGCTGCTGGTGCAATACTCTCTAATGCTTTCAAGATGTCAGAATCAGACTCCCTATCTTCCAACTCTACCCTGTCACTAGTGTCGCGAAGAAAAGACAGCCTCATTTCAGAACTCCAAAACATAGGATGGTTCAGCACTTCCAATGCCTTTGGCCTGACAACATATCAAAAGCACACAATCAACAGAGATATTCCAAACTTCTGACAATCTAATTTTGCTGATTGAAAATTACTAAACAAGAGATTTGTGCTGCAAAAGTTGCTAGTATGGATTTTGTATAACTACAAGGAAACAAGAAGCTTACCTCAAGTCAGGATTGGGATTTAATAAGTGTAAAATTAGATCTTTGGCTTCCGGAATGCACTCCACCAGGAAGAGATCCATTTGGTTGTTCACAATATTGATATCACGCTCCAGATGATCACCAAATGGATGTCTACCGCCGGTGATGCAGAAAAAGAGGACGCAGCCTAAACCAAACAAATCGACTGCACGTGTCTGCCGACTCTGAAGGAGCTGTTCTGGCGCTTGCCATCCAGAACTGCCATAACCTGAGATTAATTCATCAAATGTAAAAGCAAAATATTAATAATCACTAAGCTTTAGACACCTAGACATGCAGAGTCCACAACTCAGCTTCATCCATTTCCATCATGACTTCAACCCACATTACTTACATTGGCTGAAGCTGAGGCACATTGGGGTGAACAACTTAATGTTCTAAAACCTCAACTGGGCCACATTATGTAGATATACATTATGAATCATGAGCATAATAATGAATTAGCAAGTTCAAAATACTAACCAGTGGCATGATGGCCTAGTGAAGACATATCCCCAAGCAGGCGCTTGCTGATGCCCATATCAGAAAGCTTCGCACATAAAGACCTTTCCTTGATTATTAACACATTTTGAGGCTTCAAGTCACGATGAATTATCCCCAGTTCATGCAAATGCACAAGCCCAGACACCACATCCCTGTTTTACATATCATACATAGAAAGATTAAAGAAGAAGCTGGATTTCATCCAAACACTGTATATAAAGGCTTTGGGGGCTTGAAATGTTAATCCATGCCTCACAACTCTATGATTAGACCATGTTCACTACCAGCCAGTGATTTTCAACCAACCATCATATGGTGAGAAAATAATAAAAGGTAACACATCCTATAAAGGTAGTAGTAATTTTGTTCAGGGTCAAGAGCCATTATACAGCCAAGAAATTTACTTACCTCATCAATGTTAATAACAGCGGTGATGGATGGCCAGTTGCTTTCCACAAATTAATGTCCTGCACAATACCCTTCGCCGAGTCTAACCGGAGTTTATACTCTATTACAGCTTTGGTAGCTTGCTCCTTGCTAAAGTTCATATTTAGAGAGGAATCAGAGTGCATCTGAATCAAATCATACAGGCTGCATGTACAACGCTCCAGAGAGAGGTAGACAAAATCTTTATCATACTCCACCCCATACCATCTAACAATGTTTGGATGTCTATCAGAGGCAATAAGATTCTGAATTTCTTTGAAAGCCACATCATGATGAGATTGGACCAGGCGTTTCACAGCAACTGGTCGGCCTTCATATATCCCCTCAAGGACAATGGTACCATTGCTTCCCTTAGCAATCTCTGTACTTGATACAAATAACTTCCCAATCCTCCTTCCATTCAGACCCCCATCAACAAATTTATTTAGGTTCAACAATGATTGGAAATCACTCTCCAGAGGTGCATGCTTATTTCCAGTTTCAGATGACAGATGCTTATCCTTTGTCTCAACATTTCCATTATTATTTCCATATTTCCTACTTTTCTTCCTTTTGGAAGGAGAGGCCTTTAAACCAGTACCACGGGATTGCCCCTCTAAATCAACATTTGCTTTATGCACTATGGTAAAATGGTACAAGGCAACACCCAACAGAGAAATGAAAATGAACAAAATGAAAGATAATGCTGTTGTCCACTCAAAGAAAATACTTAACACATCATTATTGGTCATTCTTGCATCATGCATATGAACTGCCACTGAGTCATCGGGCAAAACAAGCATTCCTTCACTACCAGTGCCAGCAAGGAAGTTTGGTAGTTTGTTAACTTCAGGTTGCAAAGGAAGCATAGTATTCGTAGCTGATTCTGCACGCATCATTCTTTCATGACGACCATCTATTGAACTGTCAACCTCAGGCTGTGAAGGAATCCTTAGATCTGAATCAGGCAATGGGATCTTGTCATCGCTGGGAATAGCCCCAGAGGATGACTGTGACTTATCCTGCCTTCGAACAACCATCCTTCTGGATTGACATGACGATAACATATCATAATTACTATCAATTTCAGAGCCAAACCTTGAATTCAATGTAATTGTCGGATTCTGAACCCCATTATTACAAACAAAAGCAGCCTCGATAATACCCACTTTCATGCTCCACAAAAGGTTATCTGAATTCGGGCCAAAACTTTGCAGGGCATAATCTGTCCTTGTGATGAATATTACTGGAGCAGCATTTAATGGGGCAGAGAGTAATGGGTCCTTACTAATTTTACCATCTTCTTTGTTGCTGGGCAATGTTGTTGAAAAAACAGGTGAGTTATAAGTGCGAAGCAGCCTTCCTGTCTTAGCATCAACCACAAAAACGGTTGTTGTCTTGGAACCAAGCATCACTGCTCCATCCTCTGATATGTGTGGTGTAATTTTGATGAAGTCTTCAATATTCATTGATAGTTTCTGATTGGGGAACAATAAATGAATGAATAAATGTTTAAGAAGCTACAGAAGTCAAGAGTCATATATGAGGCAAATGCTAAGAAAAATGTTTGGAATTGTTAGACATTACCATCCCAGTAGAGTGCTTGGCATGGGCATACAACTGCCAGTCATCTCCATAATCCAGAAAGAAGCTGGAAGTTGGGCCAGAGGCATTTTCTTGGTCTTGGTCTTGGTCTTGGTGGTTTTCGAAGGGAGCTTGATAGGAGGAGTATATGGGTGGCCCTGATGAGAAGGACCAGAACAGTTTTCCAGATAGTTTATCTTCCAGATAAATAGTCCCATTCAGGAGAGCAACTAATTCAGTAGAATCTTCACTGTTGTGTCTATATGTATAGAGAGAGAGAGAGAGAGAGAGATTGGGAAACAAACAAGAGGTGTCAAAAAGCTAAATGGCAGGTGTTGAGTTAGAAAATACAAGGAAAAGGAACAATAAAGAACAACTTTGCACTCAATAAATAAATAAAAATAGGAGGGAGAAATGGATTGAACGGAACACTCACGAGAGGGATTTGAGAGTTCTCGCGGCGGGTGAAGTGGAAGCGCCGCCGCCAAGGCCAAGCCACGGCGAAATGGGATACCTTCGAGGCTGCAATCCGTCGGCGTTTGAGTTGAACAGGCCGTAGGCTAGTAGGAGGAACGACACGCAAACAAACTGGAATTGGAAAAGCTGAAGAAGAAGTTGATGAACAAGTTGAAGCAGAAGTTTCATCATATCATCATTATTACATCTCATATCATATCATCTTATATGATGATGATGATGATGATGATGGTATTGTAATTAAGGCAAAGAAAAGGAACTAATTTTAAGGAAATCTATCTATCTATCTATCTACGAAAGCAAAGCAAAGCAAACCAACCAAAAGTAATCCAATCCAACAACAACATTCGAAGCTTCTTCCAAACCTGCAATTTTAGGATCTCCGACATCCCGAAGTTACCCACTTCTTTCTTCCTTTATTATTTTTATTTATTTATTCATTTACTTTTCTATTTTCTATTGGTACCACTTCATCTCACATTAGGAGTTATATTAAAAAAGTTGGAAAGTTAGGGGATATAATTACAAAAGATATACAATAGAGGGACTAATTTGCAATCTTCCTATATATATATATATATAAATAACTGGGATGGAAACAGCTGAGGAGACCAAAAAAAAAGGCACATAAACGCTAAAACCCTCATCAGAGACCAAGGGTATAAGAAGAAGAAGAAGGAGAAGAAGAAGAAGAATCCTTTGGCTGTTTGTTAAATACTAAATACTAAACACAACTCAACTCAACACTGCAACACTCATATTAAGGATGCTACACAGTAAGACATTCAGCAAGAAGACTAGGGGAGGCAAAGTTCAGAAGGTAATCCCTCTCTCTCTCTCTCTTAAAGCCTTCAGCTTTGTTGTTTTCTTTTCTTCTTCATTTTAAACATGGCCAATTACTGCAGCTTGTAAGAGAAGTGTATCTTCGAGATGATATATACTGCGGAGCTGTATTTTGCAAGGTCTGCGACACCACATCCGCTTGCTTGACTGCTTCCCCTTCCACCATCCTTATTCTCGACACCAATGTTTTTCTTAATCAGGCAAATCATCCTTTTCTTTTCTTTTCTTTCTTTCTTTCTTTCTTTTTTTCTTTCTGGGTTTTCTCTACTCAAGTCATAGCAACTGTCTGTTTATGAAAAGTTTGGATTTTCAGATTGATTTGCTTGAGAATTCTGCCATCGATAATGTTGTAGTTCTGTCCAATGTCCGCCAAGAGGTTAAAAATAGGAATACCGCCATTTACAATCGCATTATAGCCCTCTGTAACAGTCCTGCCCGCAAATTCTATGTTTTCTCTAATGATTACCACAGGTCAGTTTATCTCCACACAATTGTACTCCCCATCTTCTTCTCCCTCTCACCCCTTATATTTCCTGACTCTTTTTGTTTATCGATGTCTTATTTAGGGATACTTTTGTTCAGAACATCGCTGGGGAAGGTCCCAATGATCGAAATGATAGAGGTCTGCTCTTTGCATGATCAATCATTCCGGTGCATATCTACATATAATGAATACTAGCAATGACAATTTTCTCTACGTGTTATTACTCACGACAGCCTCTTCATTCTTTTGAATTTTACATCGTACATTCTTAAGCTTCCTGCTCCTGACTTTTGCTACTTGTTATCCAGCAATTAGGGTGGCTGCCAGATGGTATCAGACTCATCTTGGTGATTTAGCAAAGGTATTGCTCATCACAAATGACAGGGAAAATAAGAGGAAGGCTATGGAAGAGGGTATCTCAGCAGAGACGAGTATGTGGCCTATTCTTTTTTTGTACTTCACTCTCCGTTACCATTTTTGCAAGATTCTAACAGTTCTTCTATTAATCATTAAATCAAAATCTCTCTTTTCCAGTTGAGTCATATGTGAAGTCACTGGATCAACCTGCATTACTGGACCTGCTTGTTCAGCCTGCTTCACAGGATGTTGTCATGGAGGAAGTAGAAGACTTGAGACCTTCAAAGAGGAAAGTCGTTTACCCAGAGGTACTGCTCCCTATGGTTTTTGAGTTCGACTGGCATTTTAAAAACCATGTGGTCTATAAATTTGCTTGTACTCTGTTCTTTGTTCAGCACAAGCCCATGTCAGAGATTACTTCTGGTCTTGTTAGTGGAATATATCATCAAGGAAAGCTTCGTGTTAACCGTTATAATCCATTTGAAGCATACGTTGGGAGTGAGAGCATTGGTGACGAAATAGTCATTTATGGGCGTGGAAATATGAACAGGGCTTTCGATGGTGATATAGTTGCCGTAGAACTTCTTCCCCAAGATCAATGGCATCAGGAGGGATCTTTATCTTTGGCAGATGAAGGTATATTTAGCTGTTTTGCTCTCGCCCCTCCTAGAAGGTGCTGGTGTCCTTATCTGAGCATGGATTTCTAATGGCATGGTTATTTGCAACAAAATTTCCTTTCTTTCCAAAGGACTCATATGTCTTTGTTCCTGGTCATTGATATGTCTTTATGATTGCCTCTCAACTTTATGTGGTTTTCAAAATCTTATTCACTATGCTGGTATCCTGTTGGTTGATGCCCCCTAAGGTTTAGTTGGCATGATTTCGGGGGTTACCATTGTCCCATAACTGACAAATGATCTATTTATCTTTTATATTAGTTGTGGTTTTCTTGCTTTTTTCCCCCTTTCTCCTTTGTGGAAGCAGTGAGAGGAAAGGTTTTCATTTTGTTCATGGGGTTTTCTTGACAAGTTTATTTTCTCTTGTAGAGGATCATGAAGAAGATGTTCATCTTGCTCCAAACAGTGCAGATGATGCTCCAAGGACTACAAATCCCACAAATGGTTCTACTTCTGACACAAATTCCATCTCATCTCGTCCATCTGGCCACGTTGTTGGCATCATAAAGCGGAATTGGCATTCGTAAGTTACCTTCAGTTTTACTTGGTGGGTTCTGTTCCATTTGTTCATAGGAAAAAGTTCTGTTTTCTTTGGCAACTTCATTGAATGGACCCTCTACAAACATCATGCTGATGGTGTTTATTTTATTTATCTATCTAGTATTATGTTTGTGGCACCACAAGTCCACCAAACTGCAATTTTTGCAAATGCTGCCTTAGTTTGTCACTGCATTCAATCGTTATTATGGTAGCCATTCTAGTCCTTTCTATCAAATCTCTCTCTCTCTCTGGAACACTGCTCAAATATTTAGTGTTTGAGGATTATTGTTTATGATATGTGACAATACAGCATCTATATCATTGTTTTCAGTTATTTATTCAACTTTTTATCAAATTGATCATGTTCAGGTATTGTGGATCTTTGGAGCCAATGCCTATGCCAGCAGGAAGTGGTGGTCTTGTAAATGCCTTATTTGTGTCCAAAGACCGGAGAATTCCTAAGATTAGAATTCAAACCAGACAGCTTCAGAATCTTCTAGACAAAAGAATTATTGTGGCAGTTGACTCTTGGGACTGTCAATCACGCTATCCTTTTGGCCATTATATACGCAGCATAGGGGAGATAGGTGATAGAGATACTGAAACTGAGGTTCGTAATTTTTGTTTCATTGGCTTGTATGAGCATACATGTTTGTACACGTGTGTGTTTGCCTGTGTGTGCTTTTGGGAGGGGAAACTTTGCCATTGAAGTTGCTGTGGATACTAGGGACTGGCATGTACTTGGATTATAGTTTCTCAAGCATCATATGCTTGGATGGAAATGATCCCCATTACCTTTGTGGTTGTTGCAGGTGGTCCTGATAGAAAATGATATAGATGCAAGACCATTTTCT
>STGP01017357.1:0-14311 GCA_004918865.1 Caryocar brasiliense | reverse complement strand
GGCAGTTCGCTGGCTGCAGAAAATTTCTTATTGAGAATGTGACGTTTTCGTCTTCTTGTTTTCTTGTTCTAAATTGAATTGATTTACATCCGGTTCCATTTTGCGACATTTTAAGGACGTGGTCTGCCAGTGAACCACTCAAAATTTGTCCCGTTTTTGTTTGTTACAGCAAAATGTTATCCATTTTCAACCCTTTTGAGACCAATGTGTGGATAGCAAGAGCACAAGGTTTGTACGGTACTTCATTTGATCCAACTTGCGTGTATGCGTTAGGCGAGTGAATGAAATTAACTTTGGATTCAGATTTTGTTGTTGAAAATTTACGCCAGACATTTATTGCTTTGAGACTCTCCTAGAATGCGTACATAGTACGATGAAAATTAATTAATGAGGGACTTGGTGCATTCGAATACTAATTAGGACGTGGAGTGCCTGCCAACATTTCATCTCTGTCGTTTGTCTAAAGAAAAAGAACAAAAAAACGAAGGCATAGGCAAATATTTGAAGTGATTTGGTGATGAATCAGACGATGTTGGAAAGCACCATCATCATCATTCTCATAATGATGATGGAGTGTGAAAATGTGAAATAATGGTGTCGAGTGTTGACTTTGGCAGGCGAGATTGAGAGACAAGGGAGTCGTCCCCCACCATGTCAAGGAGCAGAAAAAGCAAGGAGACAACACTGCCACAGCCAAAGTTTGCGTCTACGTGACCGATCTGCCAAGGAAAAAACAACAACAACAACAACAACAACAAGAATATAATCATGCACAAAAGCAGTACAGGACTAAAAGTAAAAATGATGATGTGTTGTTGTATGGACATCAGAAGGGCACTGCTGCTGCTCGTTCTAAGTTGCGTACTGCTTCTAGGCCTCCCAAAGCCGTCGACGAGGATCTCTATAAAATCCCTCCCAAGCTCCTTCGCTCCTCCAAGCGGGTCAGTCTATTCATATGTTTCTGCCCCTGTCTAATTTTTTAACCTCTTTAAAATTTAATCTCAATCAAGCACAAAATTTTTGGTATAATGCAACACGATTTATTGTCACAGCATCCTATGATTAATGCTCATCTGAAATTAATAGATGTAGTACACATTCTAATATGTTATACAATTGCGACCTCATTGATTGACCCACTATCTCTTTAAAATTTCTAAATTTTTTTTTTTGATAAAAATTTTGAAATTTCATTTGACTTTGAATTTTTAAAGATCACGTGTCAATCTAAGCAAGAAGAGTCCAATCAGTTTGACCAAA
Organism: Caryocar brasiliense; assembly: GCA_004918865.1. Lineage (NCBI taxonomy): Eukaryota > Viridiplantae > Streptophyta > Magnoliopsida > Malpighiales > Caryocaraceae > Caryocar > Caryocar brasiliense. The sequence continues at coordinate 13,051 of STGP01017357.1, read as the reverse complement.
TCTAAATTTTAAGCCAAACTAAAGTGGGTTGGATATCCTAAAGCACTTCAGTGTCTATTTTCATGTTCTTGGGCATAGGCCTAAAGCACCTGTGCAGCCTAAAATGTCCCACATCTTAAGAATTAAGGCCCATATTATTTGTGACAGCACACATGGACCAAGAATGCTCGAGTCTTACGTTTTACTTCCTGTTTAGCAAAATATGAAAACCCAAATTTGCCTTTTTTTTTTAAAGAATATTTTTTACTGTTCTAAGAAATTTTTTCTACACGTAATTATATTTTTTAAATAACTAAAAATAAAATTCGTAATAAAAAATCAATTTATTGAACAAGCTTCTTTTCTTGTCCTATTATTATTTTATTTTCAGTGTTCTGGAAATCTTATTATTTTAGTGGGAGATCACTTGACCTTTATTCTATTTGATCTTTTGTCAATACAGAAGAAGATGCCGGGATTCTTTTCATGCCTCGTACCTCCATGTGCTACATAAATGTTTGACTCCAAGGTTGCCTCTTTCATGGGCTTATGTTCGCAGCTAATGTAATGGTGCTCTCTATGAACATTTTGTTCCATTAGAGTGTGTAATGATGGTTAAACTAAAAACCAAAGCCATGAATGAATGAAGATAGATGTCTATGGTGTATTTGTTACTGTTTATGAGTTCAACAAATTTTAGTAGAAAAGTCTAAATCACTGTTTTGGGCATCTTGTTTTTCTTCTTAATTGATGAACTAATCATGAGAGGTTTGGAGTAATGTCTCGTATCTTAGAAAAAAACATCTGCACTTGCAATGGAAAATTTACAATCTCTGGACGTTCTTCCAGGCCAACAACCGAGCACTTCCCCATATAACGACAATGTGTTATCTCTATGTTGAGACAATGTTCTCATGGGAGATCATTTTTGTCTAAGATTGCCGAATTCAATTATTGTTGTAGCCTGTATGGTCATTTGTAAGTAGAAAGATCAAGTTGTAGCCTGCAGGGTGTAGGGTCATTAGTACAAGTAATTGTTGTTGCCCGAGGGGACATTTGTACATCGCAATCCTGGCGATGTCCTGGAGAAATTGATGGTTTAGGTGAAATTTTCAGTCGCCAAGTAAAGAACGGTGATATAAATGGAGTTAAAGAAATTGACCGTCTTGTAAGCTTCCAAGTACGTATATCAGTGACATAAATGCTTTCACTGCAATGTGGCAAAGGCGCGTTACTGGTCATGTTGAGGGCCCTGGACTAAAAACAAAATGAGCTTGAACAAAAAAAACTAAAAAAAATATTTTTTAATTTATAATTAAAAAAATTAATTTTAATTAAAAATTTTTTAAATTAAAATTTTAAAATACTCTCTTTTAAAATATTATAAAAAAATTAAACTTTTTCTGAGTGGGCAGAGACTGAGGATAAAAATATGTACCTTATTTTGTGAAAGGAGGATATTAAATTTTTTTGAAAAAAAAATATTTATTAAATTATAATTAAATAAATTTATTAAATAATTTATTAATTTTTTTTATAAAGATATAACTGAAATTCAAAATTACAAGAAAAATAAGAGCTGAAATCTTCTATAAATTATAATGGATTAAGCACCTAAGAATTATAGGCATATATATCATTTACACTTCTACATATTCGTCTTATTAACGAAACCTCTTTTAAGCCACTTAATCTGCATATATGTTAAGGACTTGAGGAAAATGATTAATTCAAATATGCTTATTTTTTATTAGAGATTAAAGATAACTCCGCCAATCTTTGTAACTCATGATGATCTACACAACAATTTCAGTAATTTCAAAATTAGATTTTAGAATAACACATTACAAACCCTTTTTTCATATCAACAACAAAATTTCTATATTTTTGACATTAAAAGGAAGCAAAAATTAAGAAATATATAAAATCTTCTTACCTACAAACTCAGTTCATCATGAAAGATCCTTTTGAATACGCTTTGTTGGATTCTTGGATTAACAATCCTATCCACATTCACTTGAGTTCAACCATACTTAAGAGGTTTCCAATTTTGATTAGCCATAATATTTAGTAAATTATAAGAATGATTTCAAGTTTCAAAGGTATCAGCCACTAGGATATTTTTTGAGAAGTCCAGCACTTGTCTACTTAAATTTGTATTTTCTCGAACCTTTTAAAATATCATACAATTCAGTGTCTGACATAACCTCTATATATTCACTCCTAACACCAGTCTTTAAAGGATGTCATGCATAATTATAACTAGAGAAATCAAATTAGAAGAAAGCCAATATAATAAGTTGTAGTAAAAGAACTGATCTCTAATAGAATACGAGAGGACAACAATTTATGTCTTCTTACTTATTGAATAATCTTTTAATGCATGAAGAGTTGCCTCAATTCCTATTAAGCATCATTGACAAAATACATGAGTCTAAGTATCTGTAATCCTGTTGACTATTAGTAAGTAATTTACTAAAAATAGCTAATTAGAGAAGCTTTCTAGAGTCTCTTTCAATGCTATATAGTATCTCATTTGAGAATAAATCGGACAACTTACTTAATTAACGTCATTGGATTAATTTTATGATAGATTTGATCGCGAACTTTTTGTAATTTGAAAGAGTCCAAATCAACTCATCATCTTATACTAAAAGATATTGCATGGTATTCAAATAATTCGCTAAATAACATATTTATAACTAACTTAGAAAATAAAATACTAAGTTGTGACCTATCATAATCTTCATCTGATATAAAATTATTAACAAAAATATTTAAATTCATAGCATTATCTGAATTTAATACATTATCTAATAAAAGAGACACTCTCTTAACTCAATTATTAATTCAGAATCAAACATGATATTTTTTCTCACAAACTTTATCATAAAAATATTTCACCACACTTATTAAATATCCTTATAAAGTATCAAAAAATTCTTATCCGAGAATACTAGGATGAGATTTCAAAAGTCTAGACAAATGTCACTTGTAAAAATCCAAGGATAATTGTCATTACAGAAAATGTATACACCACTCCAAACAAATGTCATTGCCGAAAACATCAATCTATACGAGCCCCGCTACAGCACAAACTCCAAACCGATCATTTCAAACTGAGGACACCAATTTGGAATCTACTTACCTATATGGCGTCGAAACAAAATTCAGATTCTTGAACCCAAATTCCATCCAACCAAATTAATTAATGGGAAAAACGGAAGCCGGTTTTTGTATGTCATAAATTAGTGGTACAATAATGGAGACATTGGAAGTCTTTCGGCAAATGATAGCAGAAAATTCCTCATATAATGGCAAAGATTATATTAAATGAAGCAATTATAAAAACAAAGGGAAAAAGAAAGACAGTTTAGAATGCAAACACGGAAACATTATAGTATGCTGCTATGTAGTCAATGACAAAACAAACTTGTGATGGCGATAGAGTAACCATCGCTGCAAGACAGAATTTGGTCAATTCTATTGGTTACGACTGACCAATGAAGGCTGTCTGCAGGGAAATGGGTCCAATGCCTGCGCTCGGCCCCTGATTGGACAATCGCGACGAATAGATGCTACCCAAGGCATCCCTCCCATCTTGGGATACTTCTTCGCAATTAGTTGTTGAAGTGGCTTAAATGACAATTAATAGCTGCCAAAGACAACTAACTAATTTCCGAGAGTGCATGGTTGGATTAATAGATCTGAAATATCTTGAATTAAAATTAAATTAAAAATTTCTAATTTTAAAAAATAATTGAATTAAAATTAAATTGATTAATTTAGGTAACAGATTTTCTGCTAATTAATTTAATTAGTTTAATTTTAATTTTTTTATTAGTTATTTAATTTTTATTATTACTTATTTAAAAATATTTATTGATATAGATATATATTATTTACATAAAAAATTAATAAAAATTATATATATATTATTTATATATAATATTAAAAAATTAATAAAATAATATTTCAGCTCAATCAGATTATTTTTCAATTTTATTAATCTATGAACTCACACCAAACCAAAAAATAAAAAGAAAAAATTAGAAACTAAAAATTAAATAAAACAAATCAATTAACTTAAATTTTAATTCAATTTCAATTCCATTAACCTGTACACTAATCAACTGACAACAATGCACCAAGAACCTATATTAAAGCCAAATAAGTTCTGGAATCCTATTGCACCATCCAAACTTTTTGCACCATCTGCCTAGTGTTAAACACTTTAATTTGCTACTCAATGCCAGTGTTGTATTAAACAAATATGGAAGTATTGTGCCGACACTCCAAAAGTTGCTGTTGATTGAGACCTTGCAACTTCACCAGTAGGCCCTTAGATGGCCACAATTGTCAAAGACATATCATGGTGCCAATCGAAGAATAAAAGACATTAAAGATTCCAAGTTGGCATTTAAAAATTAAAACAGCTGACGTGTCATGGCCCCTGTTTCATATCGACAAAAATTGAATCAAGTAAAGAGAACAATTGGTGTCAGTAGTGTGAAAAATTTCGTTCACTTATTGGATTTGAGGTAAAAAAGAATCCAACATGTTGTGCTCAACTATTAGCCTAAGAGGCAGCGGGACCAAAACTTGCCCAAACATGCACATATCTGTCAAGTCTTTACATGTAACTGGGCTAGCATCACCACGGTCTGTACAGTGTTAGAGGTAAAGAAGTTGCAGTCTGTACAAGAAGCAAATTTGTAGATGTCCTCCATCAGTCAGTTCTTGTAAGTGTACCAGCAGTATCATCCATCATCTTAAGAATTGCATTGGCCAACTTCTTTGCCTTCCGAGTCCCACTGCTGCTCTTTGCGAGTTTGGAGAATGTACTGTTTGTAGTTTCCTCTTTCCAGATGACCTTCAATTGACTAAGGTCATTAGCACAGATAATATGTAGCATCAGAACACAATTTTCCTTGTTGATTTCTGAGGTGTGGCCCCTTAAAATGCCAAGCAAGAAAGGCACGGCATCATGCTGCTGCAATTGTGCACGTGCGCTGCTAGAACTAGCGAGCAGTGCAAGAGTAGACAACAACTCTTCGACAAGCATGCCGTCTTTGATGCGTTTTATGATCACATCAACTGCCCCTTGGTCAGCAGCCCTCCCTTTATTCTCATCGAGAAGGCATAGTTCAAATATTGCTCTGGCAGCCTCATACACGATTGATTGATTCTCTTCATTTAAAAGCTCGACAAGAGGTTTGAGAGCGCCAGACCTTGCAATGTGGATCTTGTTGGAATTGACCTTTGACAGGGAGAAGAGGGCAGTAGCAGCAGTCTTTTTTGTTTCGGAGGTTCCAGATGATAGGGATACGATAAGTAAAGCGATGGCATCCGGAACTTCTGCAACTCGTTGCTTAATCTCATCATTAAGAATGAAGATGTTATGAAGTAATGTGACCATGTCGTCTTGGAGATCAGGGTGAATAGCAGCCTCGTCGGCTGACAATTTACTGAACAACCTGCCAATAGCATCAGGAATGCTGCTAAAAAGAGCCCGATATGATGCTTTGCTCTTACTTAGCTGTCGGAGTTCTTTTGCAGCTCCTTTCACGTCGGAAAGGGTTAAGGACATCTTTTCAAGCAATGAATTAAAATGCTTTCGCTCTTCATCTGTAAATACGGCATCATCCTGAGTATGCTTCGGCAGCTTCAGTTCATGCTCCTCGCACCATTCTGAAATCATGTCCTTCACCAGCTGGTTAGGTGTCAAAATTGTATGAGAAAGGACTTCTCGCGTTTGAGGGCATGTTCGGTTCACCTCCTTTAGCCACTTGTTGATGTATGGCCGATCATAAGTCTGCAATACCAGTCATATTTCATTAGAAATGTAGAATGAGTTCTACTGTCGGCCTTCAAACAAAGGGCATATAATTAGTCATTCTAATGTGCAGGATCAAGAGACAGCAACAAAGAAAGATCAACAGCCTGCTAAACATCGTAAAAGGTATAGACTGCAAATTTCATTGGACTATTTTTAGCACTTAAGGATTTTCATTCATCTTCTACGAGTCGTGGAGGGAAAAAATGCTTAAATTCCGATCACGTTCTTCCCCAGTGAAATTTATTTCTCAGAATGATCCAAATTCTTGAAGCTGGATCGTCCCAATCTAGTTCCAAGTGGAGAAACGTATACCAGTTCCAAGGGAAATCTTTATGTTCAGAATCAGGAAAAAAACTACTTGGAAGCAGAATAATTAATAATTTCCACTCCACATGTTCATAAAACACAAAATCTATTGCAAATCATAAATGAAAGATCAAGTTTTCAAGAAATTCTCACAAAATAATTGGAACTCAATTCTTGCATGCATAACCATTCCAAAAGACCGTTTACAAGAACAGAAAAGAAACCAAGAAAGAGAAAACCAGAAGCAAAGAAAACCAAAATGCTTATAAAGATTGAGAAACAAAGAAATGTTTTCGGGAACGCACCAGTCCATTTGTCAAGACAACAGGATCAGTCATGATCTCCTTCGAAATGGGGCACTTGAATTTTTCAGGGACAGTCATATCTGGAACTTTCTTGAGCTTCAGTTCCCTCTTCAATGCAGCCAAGGTTGTTAGAGCTTGATCATAGACTTCTGCGCCGCAAGTGTCATCTTCAAGAATTGTGATCACCAGACTCTCAAATTTTGTCCTCAACTCTGCTGTTCTTGCCTTTGTATGTGGCATAGTTTCAGGAACTTGAGACGTAGCCATTCAAGAAAAAACAAAACAAAACAAAACAAAAAGAAATGATGAGAAGTGGGTGTGTGACTGAGAACTCAGAAGGGTTGTTTCTTTCTTGGATAACAGTGTTCTTGATTTCTATGTATGTCTATACTATACACACACTTGTAAGTATATGAAGTTCTCAACCTTGGAGTATCCTCATTGCTGACGTGTCAGCTTCTTGTGCTAATTAAACTTGAGGGTGCATTATTGAGTGCCAAACAGTTCTTCCCAAGTCAGAAGTATAAAATCTCATGACAAGAATTTCAGTTTTTCACGACTTTTCTCTTCTTTTTTTTTCTCTTTCCTTTTTGGGGTCCATAGACTCTGGCTTTTGTACGTTGATTGCGTTATTGCATGATTGGACCCTTTTCTGTTCTGAGAAGGATGCCTGTTTCTCTTTATTCGTACAGCCATTTTAGCGTCTTAGATACCTATTAATTTCACAGATATTTGTCAACATTGTAAAGTTTTTCAATCAAAGACAGAAGGAGCTAACACAAGAAGCTCTTCTGAACTTCCAGAAAATAGAGTAAGAACTAAAGAACAGAAGAACAAAAGAAGGATGATAACAGAGGACTTTGCAGAGATAAGTCTTTTGTTCTGCTGCCACTTTTGTTATTCATAAGCATGTATTTATACTTGTACAAGAATTCATCATGTCTTGTACAAGAGTTCATAATGTTTTTACATTGTAAACGAGTGGTACAAAAGTGAGTTTACCTTTTTCTGTAACAAGCAACCTCATTACAAGTAATCAAGAAATGCAGAATTACAGCTTGACAAATAGCTTCAGCAACTAAAGCTGATCTAAAATGAGAGTCTTCAGCAAAAAGACCAGGATTTGCCATGCTTCAGTAAGGCTTCAGCAGAATAGAAGAAACTTGCAGCAGCATGAACTTCAGCATCAAAATTTCTGCAGCAAAATTATCATCTGGATTGACAAACACAGCTACTTCACAACTGGAGGATAGGGCTAAAAGTTGCTAGAGATTCAGACCCTACAAAAAGGTCCAGTCACTCATCAGCCAACGCATCACTTCTTCCACTCACTCGGACCCCTCTTCTTATATGAAAACAATTGTCAATATCCTGATGTAAAACAAACAGAAAGACTGAAAGTAGGAAATCACAAGCCGGCAGATGAGCAAGAAAGCAGAGCATCCCAACACTAAAAACGGTATTGATTTCATCAGTTTGAGGTAAAAAAAAAAAAGTTCCAATATGCTTTGCTCACCTATTAGCCTCAGAGGGCTTATAAACTTGACTGGTGAAAAAACAAAGGAAAATCTGGTCTTTAAGAGTGGTAATTTTCCAAACCTGCAAAGAGCAGCACTGCCAGTCGAAGGGCAAAGAAGAAGGCCAATTGCCTCCTTTCTGATGACATTCAAATGATTCTGGTTATCGGAACAGAACAACGGCAAAAAAACTGCTTTTCAACTTAACCAAACAGAGCAGAATATTTCATAAATTATACATTTCGTGTTAGGCACCAACTAATATGTTGCAAGAAAGGAGATTTAAAACACGATAACATTTCTTGGAAAGTAAAAAATTTTAGAATTTTGGCTTTAACTTTTGCTTTTGTTTTTAAAGGTAAAAAATAATTTCTTTTTTTAAAATTTTTTTTATTGTACAATCATATTTTATACAGTTAAAAATTAAAATATCACATAAAAAATACTTTACAGTAATAAAATCAAATTAATAGTAAAATGGTCAACTATCACAGAAATCACTAGCAGGGAGACTTTATTCATATATGCAGTTTCAGGTGAAAATTTCCAATATTCCTTCCCCAACGATCAGCCTAAAAACCGAAAAGGAAACATCTAAAGATATGTCATGTGTTTACAGGCAACTGAGCTAGTATCAATATGGTCTATAAAGTGGCAACTTGTAATTTCTCTGGAATGAGTAATATCTTTCATCATGCAGAAGGTACCCCTGGATTATTTTTCAGCATCTCAAGAACAAGCTTGGCCTTCTTCTTTACCTTTTCATTCGCAGTGCTACTCTGTGCCAGCCTTGAAAATGTACCATGGGCAGTTTCCTCTTCACCAATTTCGTTCAGAGTTTCTGGGGCATTAAAACAGATCATACTCAAGATCCTAACACAATGTTTCTTCCTGCTTTCTGATGTGGTCTTCCTTAGAACCTGAAGCAACGAACTTACAGCACCGTCATCACACATTTGTTTAACACCCGTTCTGCTGGTCGTCAGCAGTGCAAGAATAGGTAACAACTGATCAACAAGTATGCCTTCAGGCATGCATTCCACAATCACCTTGATCAACCCATGGTCCACAGCACACTCTTTATTCGCATTGAGACGACAAAGTTCGAAAACTGCACTTGCAGCATCCTTGATAACTGATTCATCTTTTTGTTGCAAGAAAAAGATCAGGGGATAGAGAGCATCTGCAAAAAGGTGCTTGTATGAATCAATTTTTACCAAGTGGTTGATAGCTGTAGCAGCATTGCTCTTCGTTTCCTTATTTCCATAGATCAGAGATTCAATGAGAAGCGTTGCGATGCCTGTAGCTTCTGTGAGTCGCTTATTATCACCAAGAGGGACGATGGCTTTAACTACTGCAATCAAGTCATCTAGGAGATCAAGGCGAGCACCAGCAGAACCATGTTTCAATGGACTAATCAACTTGGAAATGGCATCAGGGATGGCACTAAAAAGATCCCGGGTCGATGTTCTGCTTTCAATTAGCTGCCGAAGTTCTTTTGCAGCTGCATCTTGATCAGAATGATTTGGTAACAGCCTTTTAAGCAATGAATTAAAATGCTGTAGTTCTTCTCCTGTAACCAGCTCATTCTCGGTACGCTTCCGCCGCTTCAACGTGTTCTCAACTTTCTGAACATAGAAAAAATACTTCATCAAAGATCTAAAATGAGTGATGATGTAAGCCTATAAATCATAAGCATGTTGAAACTAGCTAGGATGTTCCTAATATTCAACGGGTGCATTACTACTAGAAACAAATGGAAACTGACAAATCTTAGAGCTTCGCTGATACCAGATACAAATTCTACCGGCAACATATCATAAAATATATCAACCATCTGCTTATAATGGTAAAAGCAAAGGTTTAGGTTGTAAAGATTAAGGCATTCATCATCTCAAGAATCATGGAGGGAAGCGTTCCGTAATTTGCAGTCACATTCTTCACTGATGAGATTTATTACTCAGGACATTAACTCCTTGGATCAAGAAATCCCCCAAGCAATCGGATAAACTTCTTGGAAGTAGAAATAATTTCCAATCCAAATGTTCATAATTTACAAATTCCACTGCAACCATATAGAGAAAATGAAAGATCAAGTATTGCACAACCCTTTTCACAAGAAGATTGAACCAAGTTCTTGCATGCATATACAGAACAGCCACAACCATTAACAAACCGAAATTGTCGATAAAACCAAGAAAAGGAGAAGAAGGAGGAATGAAAACGGAACTGCTAACTTGTCAGGAACTAACCTCCTCCTTGCAGTCCACTTCTTTTTGCAAGGCAGCCAAAGTCTTTGTAGCTTGATCAATGACTTCTACGCTGTACTTACAATCTTCTTCACGGATTGTGTTTACCAGACTCTCCAAATTTGTCACCAACTCCTCTGCTTTCGCCACTGGCCGTGGCATTGCTTCAGGAACACCAGCAGATACATTGGGCATTCAAGAAAAGAAAACAAAAAACACCGAAAGTAAAGCGAAGAAAGGAAGAAGTGATCAGATTGGGTTTTCTACTCAGAACTGAAATAGAAGTTTTTTCGTTGATTTCTTTATTGGCTGGCAACTTTATTTCTGGGGCCAACTTATTGATTGATTATATATATACACACTAGAGTGATTGGAGCGCAACCCTTAACTAACACTTAACTGACTACTAACTAATTTAACGGTTTCTTCAACTAAATTAACAAACTTAACAAACAGAAAGATAGTCCTAACAAGCGAGCAGTCTGAGTTGCTTACAAGTCCATTCAAAGTCGTGTCAATTGTGCAGGTTTAGACAATATTTTTATGGAAGTTGATGCCCCTTGTAAGGAATGTTGATCTAAGAGGACCAAGCTAGGACAAGGAGAGGTGGAGCAACAATCAGAGAGGCAGTAAGAATTCAAGCACAGGAAAGAAAACAACAGAAAATGAAGAACAGGAAAGACTGCAGATGTAATGTAATTCTTTTTTGATGCTTCATTCTGTTAGTAAGAAAACATATATACTTGTATTCGACACATTTGTTTAATCTAATCAAGTACAAAAGCAACCTTACTTTTTCTGTTACAAGCAAGTATCATTACGGCCACAGTTTGATTTTTTGTTACATCTAATCTCAGCTACTAAGGGCTAAGTTTATTATTAACATAAACAAAAAGAGCAGAAAGTTCTTCAAGTAACGTCCATGCTGTAGACAAATCAGGTTTGTAGGTGTGCTTGAATGGAAGCTCAGTTGGAGCCTCGTACGTTTTGCTTGGCAGAAGGCAGAATTGAATACAGCAACAACAAAAAAGAGCAGTTGAATGAAAGAGGGATTCTAAGTAAAACAGGAAGTTCACAATTTGTATCAAAATGAAATTCTTCTCATTCAACTTGAAAGAGTTTACAAAAGTCCTCTTTTAAACTTTTACATATCTTTACTTTTTGATAAAGGACGTCAACTTTACTTTTAGCAGTAACATATCCTGCTTTTACAGAAAGTACTGCAAACATTAACTTGGTAACCAACTAAAGTCGTCAAAAGACAACTAAAGCCGATACCTAATTGCAACAAAAGACTAATAATTCAACTTCTGAAGTCACCAAACCTAGACGCCAGCTTTTGGATTCACCACTTGTTGAAGGCAAAATAACTAACTCTGATTAGTTCTATCACCAGTATTGTGAGCTGCACTTCCTACAATAAAAGACTTAATTTAATTAACAAAATTCTCACTTGAGTTAACACATGCTCCTTGCTCCATGCTTCTGCAGAGGCTTGAGTGTCTGGAGAAATCTGTAGTAACCATGCTCCTAGTGGTTTGCTCAGGAACTTGAAGTAAAAAAGCAGCAAAATTATCACTAGGATCGACGCTCATCTTTAATAATTTTACTGGAAATGCCAAGAGTCACTTTAGTGTTTCAAACTTAATTTTCGGTAACGCCTTTGTGAAAATATCAGCCACTTGATCATCGGAGGGGCAATAGACCATTGTAATCTCCTTGTCTTTCTATGCCTCCTTAGCAGGATGGTACTTGACCTTAATGTGTTTTATCCTCCCGTACGTGACTGGATTCTTGGACATGGATATAGCCAACGACTTGTCATAAAAAATTTGTGTTAGATCTGATTATGGTAGCTTCACATCTGCTAACACTTAGACATAGTGCTTGATTGATAGTAACAGCAACAGCTATATGCTCAGCTTCTGCCGTTGATTGAGCAACAAAATCTTGCTTCTTAGAGTTCCAGCTAAAGGAACCTAAACCAAGTGAGAATGCATACCCGGAGGTGCTCTTCATGTCTTCATCAGAGCTTTCCCCAGTCACTATCTGTAAACCCTACCAGCTTGAAGTCTGCTGTGGGTTTGAACTAAATGCCATGATCCTGTGTTCCCTTGATATACCTCAGTATTCTTTTTGTTGCTTTAAAGTGTAATTTACTAGGTTTTTGCATGAACCTAGATAGTAGACTTGTAGCATGCATAATGTCTGGCCTTGTAGAGACTAGATAGAGTAAGTATCCAATCACGGACCTGTATATTGCTGCATTAACACTTGCAGATCCATTTTCTTTGGCCATTTTTGCGTTCTGCCCGAAGGGTGTACTGACCTGTTTTTAGTTCTCCATGCTGAACTCTTTGAGTACCTCAATAGCATACTTTTGTTCGCATATAAAGACTCCATTCTGCAATTGCAGGATTTCAATTCGCCAAAAAAAAGGACATTAGTTCCAAATCAGTCATCTCGAACTCCGTTTTCATCTTCAACTTGAAATCTTCAATTTGCATGACATTGCTTCTAGTAACAAGAAGATCATCAACTCACCATTAATCTGCAGAGTGTATAATGTAGGATCACTTAAACACCTGCAAAATCCCAGATTCATCATAAATCATCAACTCTGCTAAATGAAGCCCTAGGTGCTTGTTCAAGAACATATAAGGCCTTTTTTAACAAATACACTTTTCCTTCTTTTCCTTCAACTACAAAACCTTCTGGTTGCTCAAGGATTCTTTCCTGTTGAAGCCATTTAGAAATGCAGACTTGGTATCTAACTGGAATAGTTTCCACCCTTGTTGTGCAGTAGGTGCAACCAGTAGCCTAATTGTGGCATATTGAGCTACTAGATCAAAGGTG
>STGP01017245.1:2018-12305 GCA_004918865.1 Caryocar brasiliense | reverse complement strand
TGTTGTATATAAAACATGCTATTTTGTTAAAATAAAGACATTTTGTTTATGTTGTTCTTCCTTTCAAACGGTGCAACAACAAATTTTGTACATTTGTGGCGAGGCGAGGACAGAAGTCCTGATCAAAGGCTAAATTATTGTAACTTATTGACCAGTTCACTTCCAAAACCATGTTCTTAATACTTTAATCCACGAAAATTGGGCTCTTCTTACCTTGTCTCCTATTGCTAATGATGCACATCAGTACCTTTCAATTTTGGTCCACATCTCTAAACTTGTCACCATCGACCAAGAGAAAAAAGAGCAGCTGCTTTCGTGATAGCGACATAGTATGCCGATTGACAATTAATTAATACGAAATTAGCGGAGCCCAAATTTAAGAAAAATGAAGACGATTTTCTGTTTTTGGTGCAAAAGGAAAAGGGAAGGTAGGCTACGACTGCGTCTCGAAACAAAAAGCATTTTGGGTCGAGTTTGAAGTTTCGTATTCAAATCTTTTGCCTAGTTTGTCTATCATCCAAGTTATGTTTGCAGATGGGTTTCAATCTCTCATTATATCCAACAAATTTTTTATTATCATAAATGTATTTAAATTAATTATATTTTTTAGTGACTCTGAAAAGAATTTTTTTATATATATTTTAGTGTATTATTTTTAATATTTTAAAGTTATATTAGACTTTAAAATTTGACTAATTTAGAACTGAGTTGTGTTCGGTTAATTAGATTGAATTTTAAATAAGAAAGACTATTTAAATGTAATTTTTTTTATTTACAAGACTTAAATTTAAAATTTTAAAATACTGAAACCAAACATTAATCCAGATAATGTAATTTATAGAGTCCTTTCTATTTTTTGTAATTTTAAATTTTCACTGCCTCGGTGATTAGTTTATGGACAAGGAGATTAACAGAACATACAATCCAAGCAACATAAAACTAAACTATTTCCTGAATACATGTACACTGTTAATTTCTCTATGACCATATGTAAGTTGTTTACTGCTTCATTAAGAAAACTGAAAAATAAAAAAAAAAATCTTTTGATCTACTAAAAAACTCAATTTTAAGAATTTTTTGTACCCGAATTTTATATGTAAGTGTACTTAAACCAGAAAACTGAGAAAGAAGAAGAGAGCAAAGAAGGTGGACTGGTCCAGCCATCCTTGAAAGGGAACATCGGAGGCCCATTGGTCTGGGAATGGGGGTGGCCCAGTGCCAGGTCTTTTCCCGGCGGACCAATCACGGGATCATGCGAGCTTTGTTTTATTGCTCAAATTGGCTTCAGTGCTTAGCTCCTAGCTGGAGGCACGGTCGTTTTCATCATTTAAAAAATGAAAATCATGTCGATAAGAAGATAAAAGAATTGTTCTAAAAATTTTTTAAAAAAATAGCTGCGTTAAAAAAGCATATTGAATATTCTGCTAATTGAATTTATAAAGCATATATTCTTAAATTAATCATAAAACACTAATTAATTTAAAAATTTTAGGCGGGTTGAGATAACCCCACATTAATTAACAATAAGAAATTGAGACATTAATTTTTTCTATTGAGTGTTTGAATTTGGTAAAAAAGTATTTCACATGTGGCCCAATACCACCAGCGAATTGCCTGTATGATGGGAAATCAAATATCTGATCCTCATGATTAGACGGTAAAGGAATCCAGCAGATGGTCATTATCGTTGGTCACGACAAAAAAAATACATGTTTTTTGAATTGTGTTTTTAATTTTTGAAGTTATATTTATAATTTTTAAATTTTTTTATTAAATAATTTTAAATTTATAATTAAAATAAAATTTTTAATTAAAAATTAATTTTGCAAGCATATAATAAAGCACAAGGCCTACCCCAGTCCGTGACCCGACCGTAGGAGGCTCGGGATTTTCCTGCAGTGCATGTGATGTGTTTAAATGTGGGCACTTGGCATGCACCCCCCTCCTTATCATTGGTTACTTGGCAATAAAGCAGTGTCCCATGCCTCTTCATTTCTTGCAGTAACAGTCATTTTATTACGCATGTGACCTCTCCACATCACCTGCTGCTTTTTTAATTTCGTCTGAATCATATGCAGCAAGATCAAGTAAGCACGAGAGAAAAAAAAAAAAATGTCCTATTGATTGTTCCAAGCGTGAGGTTCTGATCATGGGATTTCAATTCAATGTTGTGTAAACTTGGAAAGTTAACAAATTGAAAAGAAAGGGAGAATTGTAGATGGAGTAATGCTAGCACACCACTCCTTTCGCATGAATATCTGATTGCAGGAACCTCCAAATTCGATGTCTGAAAAATACATTTATAGAATAAAAGTTTTTACGCAGGATAAAACCTTTTACGTTAGATTTAGTCTCATACCCAATACCCCAATATAATATGGGGATATGATCAGGAATTTGCTGATGTATGGGTGGAATACATCACCAATTCCCTGTCAAATTCAGAACACTGTAATAAAGCCTTGAACATCTAAATGAGCCAGGTTCAATGTGCAGAAGGACAATATATATATGTATGTACATGAAATGGATTGATGAGCAGGTGACATTAATCATCTTAGAAGGATAAGTTTCCCCATACTCTTGTATCATCAAACAAAGGCGTGGGGAATAATTGAATATAAACTAATCAGTAAATCAGGACAAAACATTCAATTTGGAGATGAAATGTTCACATCGCCTTCTTAAAATATTTGCTAATTTAACGAGATTGATAGCTCCATTCAGCCAACCCGCCTTGTGCTGCTTTAGGCCCTTCCATGATTAGCTGCAACTCAACCATTAACTAGATCAACAACTTTATCCATTACATCAACCAGTATAACAAGAAACGAAACTAGAACAAGGACCCACTAGCTTTATAACATGATGATGACCTGCGAAAGATTGCACCAACCTCTTTCACTAAACAATGGCCATCTCTATACTCGAATAAATGAAAGCTGTTGTGAGGTGTGCAAAAGAGGCTTAACGTGCACATTTCATCTAAAGAAAATATGGTGTAGAAGGGCCACAAGCATATAAGAAGGGACCCGAAAATTAATGGAAAAGCAGGTTTGAGGACAAACAAGTGCCACTAGGGGAATGAAAGCTGTTGTCATCTCATTTGCTTCCCAAACAGGGCAACCTTCTGGAGGCTACCACTTGTCCACTTGTCCAGTTAACAGGACTTCTTGTCCTCTTGAATGTGTGTCCCCATTCAAGCAAAACTCAAAGGAGGATCTGGATGTGCTAGAGACATTAGGAGTCATAAAATATTGTGTAGATAAAGCCATCTTGTCTGTTCACTTAACTGATTAAAAGGGGAACATGTACGTGTGTAATTAATTAACAGAGTCCCGGCAACATTTGGTATCCAAGGTTGCTAATTCTTAGAGAATGGGAGATTATGAAGAAGTTAATCACCATTGTGCTCATTGCAGGAAGCAACTGAAAAGCCATAAAACTTTTAAAACAAAAGAGGAATGGGGTGAGAGAGGCTCGAACTCTCGACCTCAGGATCACTCAGAAGCTATGAGACCTACGCGCTAGCCAACTGCGCCACCACCCCGAGATGCTAAGGGATTCTGAGTAGTTCTATAAGTATATAAAATTAAAGATAGAATTATAAGTCGAAATCATTTCTGTCAGGTTGACATTCACTAACTTTCCAAATACCTTCAAATATAATTACTTTCCTTAAAGAATCTGTGTTCTTCTGATCGGTCATTGGTTTGTTGCATCGTCTGTAGTGCAACCAACCGTTTGCTTAGATAATCAGCTGCTCAGGTTCAATCGGTGGGGCGAGTAAATCCAAGAAAAGGAGCACAAAAAGGTGCCAATAGAGTGTCATTGGACCAGATGAACTTGCTCATATGTCCGTGGCATTATCTTTTGTTTAATTTTGGAGGGCATTGGGGTTGCCTATTTTGCGCGCTTTTGCTTTTGCATGTCCATTGGGTTACTCAAGATGATAGGAGGTCTCACAGGACCAATCTGGCTTAATCCGAACTCAAAACGGATTGTGGGTCAAGCTCTTTGTCATATGAGCCCGCTTTATCATTGGCCTTGCCTGGGCCAGTATTAAAGTTGTATAGCTCCTGGGATTCGGGATTCAGAAGTGGGTTCATAGTATACAATTCAAATCTTAAATGTTGAAAAATATGACATAGGTACCCTCAGCCACCAAACCAAACTTCTCGAGTTTCTACTTGGATGGTACCTTAGCTAGATGTCAATCATTGATCTTATGATGGCAAGGACTTTTGAT
Organism: Caryocar brasiliense; assembly: GCA_004918865.1. Taxonomy (NCBI): domain Eukaryota; kingdom Viridiplantae; phylum Streptophyta; class Magnoliopsida; order Malpighiales; family Caryocaraceae; genus Caryocar; species Caryocar brasiliense. Next base: position 8,056 of record STGP01017245.1, on the reverse strand, counting down.
AATCATATCACTTTCTGTGCTGCTCCAAGGATACTACTGAAATTACCGACAAACAGCAGATGTGACACTAAGGACCTATTAAAAGTGCATCATCAATTAATCCAATTTGAAGTTCTGTGATGGGTCTAATAGTTGTGGCCCGTGGGCTCTTATATTATATGCCGCTAGCTAGTACCACTAATTGGCGTTTCTCACGACAGTACTCTGATAAAGCATCTTGTCAACTCAAACCACTGATCACTGGAAATGGCGATGACAGGTAACAATTCTCTGACTAATCTCAGAAAAAAATCATTTGACATTTTGATTATTAGATTCACGTCTCATTAAGAGTCTGTCTCGACCATCTGGACGCATGATCTTTTCTGCTTATTGAACAGGATTTGGTAGGTCTCTTGTGTAATGTATATCGATTAATTGCATTGTCGGATGGAAAACAAATGATCAATTCATGCTTAAAGTTTTGTGTATTCCCGTAATGTTCTTGAGTGGATAGTGCATTCATTCAACTCAAAAGATTAGAACAAAAATTTCACTTCACATTTGAACTATATAGCAGTGGGGCATAACAGGCCAAGAGCGTCATCCAAAAGAAGTGGTAATTTGGCGGCAAGTTGAAGAGAACCTTTAAAAACAAAGAAGAAAGAAAGAAGCAAAGAGGAATGATTGCCATAAGTAGGAGAATTTTAGGAAGAATGTTTGAGAAAAGCTTTGTATTAGCTTGATAACGAAGTTGATAAAGCAAGAGCATAGCTAGGCTACACATTACAACAGAGGGAGATAGATGTAGTAGGAGAGAGCAGTGCAAGTCCCAAACAGTAAACTACTGCTGCATTTAAATAGACCCATTGATTGGTGGCTGTTGTTGTAGTTGTTTCTGACGTAGCTACCTAGTGGAGGAGGTGGGTCAACCACACAACACAACACAACGCACCCACAAACACAAACACAAACACAATAATATATTGTGCAGGAAGTACCAAATAGTATGTAAATGGCTATTGGCCAAAGAAGAGTTAAATAATGCAAACAGAAAGAAGAAAAAAAAAAGAACTAAGAAAGAGAAGAGGAGACATATAGATGGATAGATGGAAATCCAGCTCATTGCTATCAAAGACTGATAGGACCCCACGTGGAGAGGACCTTCTGCCAGTTCACGGACCTGTACAGTTTTCATAAAACAAGACCCTCCTTATAGCTGTCTCCTCGTCTCTAACGCTGGCAACAAGCTAAGATAATGACTCTCTCTCTCTCTCTCTCTCTCTCTCTCTCTCTCTCTGCCAGCGGCCTCAAGTTACAAGAAGGCTATTACTGCTACTTTTTTCTTTGACCAAATCCTACTACATGTGTATGTTGAACAGGGACGTCCGAATCTTTTGCATAAAATCAAAACTAATCTACCAAAAAGCTAAAGCAATCTTTTATATTAAGCATGAACTAAGCAGAGGTTCAATTTATAATTATACGAGGAGAGAGGACTGTATAGACTTGGAGCTTATGACTACTTAATCAAAGAGATTATGTTGCCATATTACGAAATCCTTTTGTAAATTTAAATTATTAAACAAGTTCCAACTATTTAATTAGGAGTCTAAATGTAAAAATTATAATGCTAAAAAAAATTAATTCAATGCTGATTGTTTTAGTTGTAAAGTGAATATATTTTTTATTTTATTAATTAAATTTTATTTTTAAAATTAAATTATAAAAAAAATAATTTTTCATAAATCTCTTACTTACTTATGTTACTTTACTTATAATACGCACCCACCTTGCAATGAATATGGTATAAACCAGTGCCTCCGCTGTATATATTGTATAATCCCTCAGTGAAAATGAGAGATATTTGCCCTCTTTTCGTCTTACTCTCGTTAGTTTCGGTACAGACAAACTCGTTCTTAATTAAGTTAATATTTTCGAACACACACGAAAGTAAGTAATGTAGTTTTTGTAAGTCAATTAAGGACAATTCTATATGTCTCTGGGAGTGCCAATTAGAGTTGGAGGAGTGGTAACATCGATTCTAGTGCCAATTACCCCCCTGGTAAATTTGCCTCAAATCGTTCTTCTAAATTAGGAAATGTGGAGAATCTCTCCTCCAAAAAATCCGAAAGTACAAAGTCATATCCCTGAAGACTGTATCGTTTTTTATGGGGTCGTGGCAGAGGCGACATTATTATAATAATAGTCTACCATCAACTGAAACTAATAGGATGCTCTTTGCTTGGCGTCAAACAAATTAAGCTTAATTTAATTGATTCACCTTTATCATTTAATAAAATATATTAACTGTATTTTATTTAATAATTTAAATTTTTAAATTAAATTATTTTATTAATATAATATTAAAATCTTTATATTTATGTAATAAAAATTTAAATCGTATTTTTAATAATTAATTTTAATATAAATTATATTCTTAATCTGTGTAATAGCAACCGCCCGTCGGTTTGTGGCACATGGTTTACACACACGTCAGTTGCCACCACGACCAATTAATCCATTGTGCAAATATCGGTGATGTCTTGCGGTAACACGCGGACAATTTAATGGTCTAAGGTCAACCAGAAAAAGAATGATGTATTAGATTAAATCAAACATATGGAGCTGAATGGTTGATTGGGGAATAATTTGTTCGAGATGGAATGTAATTGATATTACAGTTGTAATTTTTGTTTTCGTCCTAAGCCAGCCAGCCCATATTGCTTTTGGGTGGCACATGAGTCGGCTGTCTCCGTGAAGGACAATGTAAATGTTGTGACATTAATTTATCTTAGAATAATCAAAATATTAGCTAGCCACCAACCTATTTTAATGATTGATCTTGGAATGCTGATATGGGTATCGTTGCTTGTAGTCTTACAGTTGTACTTGTGTTCTGGTCATATATGTCTATGCATGTTTGCCGCCCATGATCACTTAGTTGCACATGATTTTCTATCTTCTGATTGGTGGGATTATATATAATCTTTGTTTTTATGGTCCAAAATGTCTGTTCGTTTGGGAGTTGGCTTCTTGACAGGTTATGGTTGGAGGAGTTACTAGGAAAAAAGGGACAGATATGGGAGATCAATTTCACGGGGGAATAATATGATGTTTGAAACAAGAGGGAGGGGTGCTAATGAGCTTTCATTAATTGTAATAAATGAAAGATTTGGCGATGCGACAAACACTTCATCATTGAACTACAAATTCACGAGGCAATAGATCTTGATTTTAATTTTTACTTTGTTTTAGAAAAAGCTCAAGGATAAAACAAAATTTTATTATTCTTTTTTGTGTAAATCAAATCATGTCCGAATGTCACATTAAATCTTGATTAATTTAAAATCAAGTCGGGTAGAATCTCAAATAAAAGAAAAGTCCTCTTAACGTAATTTTTTTTATTCACAAAATTTGAATTAAAATCTTTATTTAAGAAAAATTGAGTACCTTACCACTCAATTTTAATTAACGTTAATTTATTATTCTTTAATTACTAAACAACAAAACATTATATTAATATTTTTTTATATAATTTTCGTATCAATTCTCGCATACCAAAATTAAGTTCTCTCCAGTCAAACATAAGTTATTCATATAAAAATTAAAAAATTTATAAATAATTATTGAGAACCATATCTTTTTTATCTTTTACTGTTAATAAAATAGGGACTCAACTAAAATATTTAACAGAAATAACATTAGAAAAATACAACTAATAATAAAAATGAGAATTCAAAAAAACTAACAAAGGTGATTCATAGCTCAAAAATTGATATATATATATTCAAATATGATAAAATTAATGATGGTCCACTGTGGTAATACCCATGGTGATGCTTATAGTCTGTCACTGTTTTTGAGTTAACCAAGAATTAAAACCTTAAACCTACTGTGATGTTACCTTAAACAGGGGCCAACAATCACCTTGATCAAATGTTGGCAGATAAAATAATCATCTACTATTTGGGACGCAGAGTTGCCGAGAGACCCCACGGCGGCTGGTACCAATGTGGGTACAACTAATATCCAATGAGATCACCACGCTCTTAGGAATTGATGAAAAAGTGACAGGCGTGGAATCGAAAACTTATTACAATTATCATTATTATTGGGAAGTTGAAAAGAACGACGATGCCGATGCTGATGCTGATGCTGAGAATGTTTTCTCAAAAGATTTATCGATTCTTACAAAATTCGAGTTCACTCCTATTTTGGAAAAACGTTCGTATGATGTGTGGAAGTGAACCTTTAAAGATTGGTCTGGTAATTTAGATTCAAATGTGGCTAACAAGAATATTTCCTTAAATTTCAGGCTTATCATTTAATTAGGCAAAACTTAAAGGTTTAATATGTTAATAAAATTATTCAACTTATAAATTATTAAATAAAATTTATAGAATATATATTATTATTATTAATACATATTTTTAAATAAATATTATTTAAATTAAATAATAAATAAGTATAAATTTTTATATTAAAACTAAAATTAATTATTAAAAATAAAAATATTAGAATTCAAGCTCCTAATGATATGATTATAAATACTTTAATACTATATTAATAAAATTATTTATCTAAAATTTTAAATCATTAAATAAAATTGACAGAATATATTTTATTATTTTTAATGTTAAAAAGCTTTCATAACTAATGTTTTAAAAAATTACTATAATTAAATAATTAAGCAATTTAGTCAAGTTGGTAAATAAATTAGTTCACTATTTTTATTAACTAAGGCTTAAATGCACTAAATTAATATATAAAAAAAAATGTCCTTAAATGTGTCTAAAAGGACAACTTAGTCTCACTTGACACATAAATAATTCAGTGAACACCCTTTAACGTATAAAAGAAAATTTTACTTCAAGTGTGGTAATTGACAATTGTTAAAAGTAAAGACAATTTACTTGAACATCTGTTTCGTTTTAACGAGTGCATCATAAACAAAACAAAAATTATAAGAAAAAAGAGAAGCCCAAAAGGGACATAGAGAAGAGCACAAAAACTATCTAAAAAAAAAGAGGAGGAGGGGAGAGGGGGGAAAGGAAAAGGGTTATAATTGATTGGAAGGTGGGAGAGTATCTTAATGCAGTGACAGAGAGGACAGATTCAAGTGCTTACAGTCCCGCAGCTGTCATTCGATATTACAAAGCCAAAGCCACTCGATCGATCCCCCTGTCCATCTCTCGATCTATCTTCTTTCTTCGTTCCTTCCTTCCTTTCTTTCTTTCTTTCTTAGACCTACAGCAAATAAGAGTTTGCAGCTGTCGGATCCATCCTTCTCTTTCTCTTTCTCTTTCTCTTTCACCACCCACTCCCTTTTTTAATTAACCAAACCCAGTTCATTTCTTATCAAACATATGGAAAAACAACGTACAAGAAAGAACGCAAAGGCGAAAGATTATCGTTGCCGAGGTAGATGATCATGATCAGCTGAGAAGAGACTAGCTAGTACAATTCATTTTGCGACAACGGAGAGCATTTTCTGTTCTTTCTTTCTTCGTTTTGCATGAACGAGGGCTCATATCTGTTGCTAGTTAATTTGATGATTTTCGCGCCATGGCCCATCCACCTTATCGATCTCAGTTCGGTGACACAACTTTCACAAAAGTGTTTGTTGGGGGGCTGGCTTGGGAGACGCCCACCGAAGAAATGCGGAGATACTTTGAGCAGTTTGGAGACATTCTCGAAGCCGTCATCATCACCGATAAGAACACCGGAAAATCTAAAGGATACGGATTTGTAAGTTAATTTAACTCTGATCATTCTTTTGTTCTTCTTCTTTTGGTTGAGTTAGAGCCTTGTTCTGAACAATGTCATCGTTAGGTGACCTTTCGTGATCCGGAATCAGCTAGAAGGGCTTGCGCTGATCCCAACCCGATGATCGATGGAAGAAGAGCAAATTGTAACATTGCCTCCCTCGGACGGCCTAGACCTTCACCGCCCCGAGGTACAACTTGTCATTTGCTTCTTCGTAGAACAATTGTTAATTAAGTAAAATATCAAATTATTCAACGGCAGTACAAAAATTTTGTTCGAGAACTATTAAA